>JARHVA010007990.1:0-182500 GCA_037957365.1 Torreya grandis | reverse complement strand
TTCCTCAAATATTTTCTTGGCTAAATGTCTCTTTGAATTATCTCCTTCCCAACTTGAGAAAATGTCCTCTACATACTAAAATACCTTGGATCATAACATTTTTTCCACTTGGACATTTCTAAGTATTTTCTTCATGTTATAATATGTCTACCACATGGGCATTCATAAGCATCTACCAAACATGAGGTTGTACATAGTTTACATCCTTGCATCAATGTGCCATCAAATAAATGTATTAACTATCATATAAATGCCATGATATAAACTGGTTAATGAATAGCCATGCCAAAACAATAAATAGACAAAAGAAATCACACAATCACTTTGTGTTTTGTTAATGCAAGATTGCACAAACCCTTTGATTCTCTTACATCAAACACCCAAGGTAAAATGTGAGATCTTTCTCACATATATGGGATAAGTGGTAAAACCACTCTTTTGACCACAAAACATAATGGCCATGGCATTTCCTTCTATAAAAATAAGTAATTTAGTTGTTTGTCACTCTTTTTCCTCCTTTTCCAACTCCCTCTTGTTGGTTTCATTTTGATCTTATTCATCTTACCTCTAATCTTTATTTCCCTCTTATGGTATTTTACTGAACATAAACCATCATCATTTTCTAAAGGCTTGTCTCTATATCTCTCCATCTACTTGTGGGTTGAAACCCACCTTCATCCAACCACCTCTACCAATATGCTTGTTCTTGCATCTTACTCTCCCTCATGGGCATAAATCCATTATTGACCGACAAACTCCTCCTAAAGCCTTTTTGGATTTGTTTCCTCATTATCTAACCTATTGTTGGATCCTTCCTCATATCTTTTTTCATTGTTTGAAACCCTTCTCTCATGGATTCCATCTCATTTTTCATCCCTAATATCATATCAATAGACTCAACATACATATGGGAATCCAAATGATTACCCAGAGCCTCTAATACTACATCCGTGATTTTTTTCACCTCCTCATTTCTCATTGTCTGCATTGCTATGCCAAGAACCTTCTCCATATTTTTTGCATCATCATCTCTTTTTCCACATACTTTGGCTGATATGCAAATCAATAGATATATTTCTCATTTAGTGAGTTCAATAAAATCCCTCTCTTCACTATATAAGGCCTATTTAAAATCCTCCTTTCTCTTCATCTCTATGCCTGCAACATCATGCTCTTCAATATATTCTTGGGCTGATAACAAATTCAGCTGCTCCATCTCATCTTCCATCTCCATATTGTAAGCTTGATTCTCCTCAAGCTTGGGATTCTCAAATCCTTTTTTATATTTCCTACTCCTCAAGTTACTCAATAGTTTTTCTGACATCTCTCCTTCCTCTTTACAATATCTTTCACTTGACCTTGTGAGAGTCTTCTCTCTCACCTTTAACTACTAAAACTGAGCTTCCTTGTGTATATATCCTCTTGATAAAAATCTTGTTCCCACACTTTACCACTCTTTCTTATCTCTCTGATGACTTAAATACTCCAACAACCAACTCTTCAACCATATTTTCCATAGTATCTTCTTTTTCAACTTCTTCACTTTGATTCTCATACAAATGAGCATGCTAGACTGAACCACACTTTGTCTTTTTTTTTTTGCCATCTGCTCCATTGTTATACCTGCACAATTAACAAACACATTAAGGGAATCAATCATTCCCACTAATACTTTATCATGCCCCAAGGACATGTTGTCCAAATCTTCTTCATTTCTTGCATATTTCTCATGAATTCTACTCACATGATTGACTCTCAAAGGCCCATTCTCAACAACCTTCATGGTTGTTTTCTCCCCATCCTTATATTTGTTTTCATCTCCTTTACATGGTTGGTTTGGAACCATACTCTTTTTGTGTGCATTATCTTTCAAAATAACCACCTTTATTGTTTCTTTCATGGAAACTTGTAACTCTCCATGCCTGCTCTCTTCTTTCACCTTTATTATTTCCTTTATAGAAACCTATAGCTTTCCTTTGTTGTCCTCAACCCTTATTCCCTCCAAGTAAGAAATGACAAACTCATTGACTTGACTTACCAAAGATGATTTTGATTTTTTCCACTCATGAGATACCAAAAATTCTTTCCCATTATCAAAAAATTGGGTCTCTTTCTTCTTGTTCAACTATCACATCCATATCCTCTAGCATGAGGATTTATTCCTCTATACGTTATTCACAACTCTCTTTCACCTTGTTGTTTTAAATATTAGATTTTGTCACTCTCTTTTTGTTTTTCAAAACAACCTTATTTTATACATATATGTCATTTTCATTACTAATTATTAAAGTAGACTTTGGTTGATTACATGGAAACTTATCACTCTTATTGCCTCTCTTGGAAATCTTCTTCTTCTTAACTTCTCTCTCAAGGCTCATCACATGAATTTTATTCAACCATTTTCGTTACAATTTTGAGTGTAAAAAATGACCCAACAACTTGGAAACCATCTATTCCCAACCATTAACCTTCTTTCTACATTTCATTTGTCTCCTTTATTGTAAATATTTCTAATATACAACTACATTACTATTGAAAATTTTGACCCCATAGGTCAAATTACAACCCTTATCATTCTAAACTTGCATAACCATGCCTTTTGTCTAAGTGTCAAGAATTGGTCTTTGCAATTTTCTCAAAAGGTTCATCTTCAACAAATTCGAATGAATTGAGATTTTTCAAAAGTTTGAAGGAATTGTCCATTACAAAAAAAACCTGAAGACCTAATTTCATTTAGATTTTTTGTCAGAAGGAATTGTTCAAGGTGAAAGAGACAAAAACTTCACAAGAAAAGGTCCTTGTCAAAATGTCCAAAGGGCATTTTCATAAAACTGAAGAGGCATTTACATTAATTCCTTCGCATAAATTTTTTGAAGGAAAAGTGCATAAAGAGAAAAGCTTCAGACAAATTATCTAAAGGGAAAGTCTGAAGGAAAGAAAGAAACAATTCTTTCGGGCAAATTACCCAAAAGAAAGAAAAGTCCAAGAGTGAAGTCGTGGACATTTTCTCTAAAAAAAAGGTTGAAAGAAAGAAAATTTGAGAGGACTTTACAAAGATCTCGAACAAAAATCTCATAGTAATTGGCCAAAATAGAGAAGGGTAAAGGAAATATAAAGCTACCTAGTACAAATCTAAAGGACCAATTAGTTAGGGACAAGTGGCATAAGCGTATTCAACTAAAGGGATTTCAACAGCCAAGCAGTAAAAGACAATGAGGACTTCCCCTTTTGACTCTAATAACGTGATCTATAGCTCACATTCAGAGCATGCAAAGTGGCCCAAGCAAGATTAGACTACAGTAAGGAGCATGCCAAGTTTTAATGCAATAATCAAATTATTCAGACTTAGAAAAGACATGTAGCTACCTTCAAGCATAGCTCTCTTAATTTCAAAAGGGAGACTCAAATACATGAAGGTTTTAAAGAGTTTAACGTCATATGGTTGTTCAAAGAGAGCTTAACATAGAGTTTCATGCATGCAGTCTTGTCTATATTGTTAATCAAAGCCTTTTCAAACACTTCCAACTCAACTTCAAGTCGAGTTTTCTCTTTGAAGATTAGTGTAGCATAATGCATGAAGAGAATTAAATTACCAAAGATCCATGCATATTTGAAGGATTTAATCTTTATTCCAAATAAGGAATATGAGATGGGCTCACCATCATTTTTAACACCAAAGAGCTTTTCATGTAAGGCATAAGACAAAAGATATTATTTGAAGGCTTGGTTATCTTGGCATAGCTGGAGTTAGACTCGGGGTGATGTGGGAGTTGATCTTCTCTTCTATTTTCAGCACCAATCTCTTGGCTTTTGTATGTTTTTTCTATATAAGTTGAATTTTTTAGCCATTTTAAGGATCCCTCTTTTGGCAAGACCGGACTCTACAAAAATTTGAGTTTTTTAACCTTTTTTAGATAAATAAAAAGATTGTTTTTAGAATCTAGGGTGTTGGTATAGTGTATTTATGTCAGTGATTTGCATATGTAATAAAATTTTCTTCCTTGTCAAGTCATAATTCTTATCTATCAGTATAGTTAATCCAATTATGTAGGTCATGCTTTATGTTTGATGTCTTTTGTCTGAGTTTATAGTGGATATAAGTGGTTGGTTAGTGCCTTGAATCAAGCCTATTGTATCATTTTCCTCAAGCTTTGATCATTAGATAAAAACTTTTTCTTAAAATATTGATGCATAAGAGTCAATTGGATTTGAAAGTTCAATCTTTTTCTTGTCTAATCAATGTTTTTAGAAGCCCAAATTGAGTGGATGAATCAAAATACATGTGTATCACCATCATTAAATAGGATTTTCTTTCAATTTTATTTCTTACCTTTCTCTCAGTAGTTTTTAGCATAAAGTAGAGATCATATTTAATACATTAGAGAGAGCTATCCCTTACAATCTAGAGATTCAATCCACCGATTAGGGTACCCACAACATAGGATTGTTTCCATGTTTTAGTAGACTATGAAGGCTTGAAACTACCTTCACAAGGGTGTGAGTCTGATTGACAATAGTTTTTAGCATTCTTGATGGGACATCAAAGAAATTATTTGCATATCTAAAGAAGTTTGAAGCTAAAGAGAAGTTGTAATAGACGAGAATATTCATCTTCATCACAAGCTAAAGATTCTTCAGGCTGCAAGGTTCATAGCACCTTTCAGGCAATCCTTTCATGTCAAAGGTTACCACAAGGTCAGCTAGTAAAGGTATTCCTTTTGAATTTATATCATATAAGAGATCAAGGTTTAGGATGGCAAATCCATATCCTCAAAAAAATATTGTCTCCTAGTTATCCTATTGTTCTAAGTGCTACAATCCCCACTATCCAAATGGCTATTATAAACTAGGTGTTTATTATATTCAATAGAGATAGCCCACTGAATCTAGCCAAATTTGATGATATTCCTATATCTACCCTCAATGGCATCCCATTCTTCTCAAGAGAAAACCAAACAACCCTTGTTGAGCATATCCAAGATGTAGCTAATCTCTATTCAGTCCACAATGTTATTGAGGATGATGTTATAATTATATTACTTACTAATTCCTTCAAAAGAAAAGCATTGCACTAGTATAGAAACCTCCTACTAAACTCTATTTCTACTTGGGATGAATTGGGTGTAGCCTTAGTCAAGCAATTTGAGGACAAATCTGATCACCTATATTTAGTTGAACAATTAACTATCATAAACAAAGCTCCTCATGAGTTTATGTTTGATTTTAACCTCAAATTCTAAAAGACATGGACTAGGATACCTATGTTGATTAGACCATTTCCTAAATATTCATTTATATATTATTTAAAATCCCTTAACTCTGACATTAATGTGATGATATAGTCAATGGGTGGTACTACTTTGCTAGATGCTTATGAGGTTTTAATTAAGGTAGAGAACAGTTTGATACAAGATGGTAAGCTTTCTTCGAGACCTTCAATGCATATATTCTTAGAATTTAATTCTATATCAGCCCCTCAAGTTCCTCAAATTCTATCCTTAGCTCTTATTTCATCACCTCAAGCTCAAATTACAGCCCCTACTAGTCAAGCTAGTGAGATAAGAGAGTTGAAAAGCTTGTTAAAATACTTTAAAAATGAAATAGTCAACTCAAGAGACAACAATATCAGTCTAATAGGCCCTATCAAAAATAAAATTAGACCATTTATCAACCCTTTAAAGATCAAATGCCTTCTTATCAAGGTTTTAGAGATAATAGACCACCTTATCAAACACAAAGAGCTATAACTCCATCTAAGCCATATGTTAACCTTGATCCTAATTATCCCTCCACTTTAAAGGCCATTATTCCCACCCCACCTCGAAATAAATTGATGTAGGATTCAGATTGGCATTCCTCAAATCTCAATGATGCTCAAAACCAAGCCTTAGTATCACAAAACATCACTATGCCACAAATGACATAAAAAGAGTTTTCATTTCAAGGAGGTCAGTACCAAGATACAAGTTTGGCATCATAAGGAGAGACTCAATAAGCTCAAAGGTAGCTTGATGATATTAATGTAAATTGGTGAGTAGATGATCATGTTGCTTTTAATTAGGGTGTTGAAACTAACAGTACGAGTGGTTAGGTTGCAGTTGTAACTAAATCTAAAAGAAGAGCCATTGATGAACTGAAAGAGGTGAAAAATATTTCAAGTACTCATAATGTTGTTTCTAAGAGTAAAAAAAAATAGCTTGCTACCCCTGTAACATAAAAAAAATAGAATATAGACATTAGTAAAATTTATCGAATACCCTTAGTTCATGAGCAGTCATTTCTTCAAAAAGTGCAACCTAAGGTTGGTGGATCTTGTTAGGTTGTGGAGTTAAAAGCTTTACCAGGTTGCGAACAGGAGGAGTTGCTAAAGTGTCACAGACATCGACATCGATCAGGCCAATCGACATCAGCAGGATTAGACAGGAAGAGCAACTGACATCGATCAGGGATCGGTCGGCATCGGTCATCTCCAGGTAGACAGGGACCGACGTCGGTCGCTTGTGTGGTTTAGAACTGCCAGTTTCACGGATAGTTAGTTAACAAACCGAGTGTTTGCATGTTAAGAGCCAATTTTAGACTAGAAGCTATGAATCTAATTATTGTAATTAGGGTCTAATTATTGTATGCATGAGATCTATATAATAGACTCATGGGTTGTATTGTAAAAGTGTGCTAGAGAGTAAGAGAGCAAAAATTAGCTCTTTCAGAGAGAAGAGAGCATGGTGTGTTCCTCCTAATTCCAAAGGGGTGCTAAGTGTGTATGATCTTGGAGATTTACAGGTGTGCAAGTTCTGGTAGAAGATCCACTAGGATACTGATTGAAGAATCATAAGGACTTGGAGAGGCAAGGACAAGGGTTCTTCAAGGTGTAGAGATATCTACATGGTAAGTAAAGTCTGTTGATTTGTAGGTGGCAGCAAGGAAAGGGAGATCTACTTGGAGTACGGTTGTGTACTTGGTGTACTGATAGCGTTATTATTGACTGATGGAGGTGAACACCAACTCTATATTAGAGTTGATTGTTGTGATCATGATGAGAGAGTGAACTGTTGGAGGAGAATTACTGGTGAACACTTGAGGTGTGGGAAGCTTTTGAAAGGTGTGGAGAAGAAGTGGCATCTTCTTTATTGTATTTTCTTCTGGATGATTATTAATATAATTGTGTATTGTTTCTCATATCCTGTATTGTTTCATATTTCTAGTTACTTATCATTCTGGTTAAATTTTGTGTTTAGTTGCTAATATAAGAGATAATCATATATACTCTTATTGGTGGAGTAGGATCTTGACAAGTGGTATCAGAGCTTTTGGTTGGGTTGACTAACATGTGGTTTCAGATCTGGTTAGTGTTTGTTTGATTACAGGTCACTCTCAGGGGTTTCAGATTGAGTGAGAGTATAGCAATGGTAGAAAAAAGTAAGCTACGAATGGAGAAACTGAATAGCATGAATAGTCTGATTGATGGAAAGAAAGAGCATGTAAAGGAAGATTGTTGGTCGATAAAAGATCAGTGTGTAGAAGCAGATGTTGCAGGTGTTGTTGCACAGAATGCTCTGAATAAAGTAGAATCTTGGTTTACAGATTTTGTTGCCTCTTTCCATGCAACCTGAAATAGAGCATCTTTTCAAGAGTATGTCCAAGGAGACTTTGAAGAGATTTATTTAGGGGTTGGTGAGCCTTGTCAGATTGTTGGCAAAGGGGAAGTGAAGCTGAAATTGCAGATAGATAACACACAGGTGTTGATGGAGGTCATGCAAGTACCAGTCTTGGAGATGAGTCTAATTTCTTTAGAAAAGTTGGGTGATGAGAGATGCACAGTAACTCTCACAGTGGATGCACTTGAATTAGACGGTGGTAATAAAGTAGGTATCTTTTATCTATCTACATATATTAATGATTCACCTTCTGTTGTAGAGATGTGGCTTTGTAGGCTTGGTCACATATGTAGGAAGGGAATGCATGTTCTTAAGCAGAAGACAGATATCTTTGACAAACTTAAGAACTAGAAAGCCTTGGTGTTCATGGAGGAGACGACAGATAGAGATCAGCTGAGGGGACTGAATTATTCTAAGCAAGGTTGTATTAATTTGAATAGGGTTTTGACCCAAAAAAAGCTCACGGGTAAAAATTCATAACTCACAGGTGAACACAGGTACCGGCATCGGTAAAGAGGAACCGACGTCGAACAGACATGCACCGACGTTGGTCATGTGCAAATCAGCAGAGTCGATGGTGTCGGGCAGTAGGAACCGACATCGATCATATAGAGACCGACATTGGTAGAAGGTACACCAGTGTCAGTCAAGGAACTGACATCGATAGATAGGGTCAGTCGCAGGGAATCGACGTCGGATGGGTGCAAATTGGGAGATGGCTGAGATCGATCACTGGAACAAATTTTGGGTAGACAGCAAGCTGTCAAGGAGTCTCAAACGCCCATGTGGAGGACTGAAGGGGTAAGTGAACCTCATATTCATTATTCACCTTCTTTATTGTTGCTTATTGATGGTCAAAAACTAAGAAGATGTGAAGAGGCAATGCAGGTAGAATCCAAGAAACTGTGGGAGCTTGACATGGATGAAGAATGTGATTCCTTGGAGAAGAACCAAACAGGGGTTTGTTGGTAGAGTTATCAGCTAAAAAAAAGCACTGAGAGAGGGATGGATTCCCAAGTTAGAGAAGAGATTGGATGGATACGTGAGATGGAAGGCCAGGGTATATGGTCTTGAGGAAGCTACAGGATAATGGTACAGGGTTGACAGGTGGATGATAAAGCAAGGCTTTAGTCAATGTCAGTGTAACTATTGTGTTTATCTTACTAGGGTGGATAATGGTCGTGACATTATCCTATTACTGTATGTGGATGGTATGCTTGGAGCAGGTTTGTACATATAGAGAGTTGCTGACCTAAGAGTAAGGTTAGTTCAGAGGTATGTCATGAAGAATTTGGAAGCAGCAAAATTCTTTGGCATAAGAGTCATGGAGATTTTGTCTCTAGTGGGAGCTGATGTAAAAAAGGTGTTGGCAAGGTTCAAGATGTAGGATGTAGAATCTGTAAGCACACCAAGGGCTGGACAGTTCAAGCAGAGCTTAGAACAGTGTTTGAAATCACATGAGGTCTGGTGTAGACCTGAGTTTTCCCAAGTAGTGGGAGTTGTTAGAGAGTTTGGAGCCAATTCAAGGAAGGTGGATTCTCAGGTATCTGAGAGGGACCAGCAGCAGAGATTCATGTTATGCAGGGTCAAGGTCTTCACTACATAGGTTTGTAGGTTCGAATGTGGTAGGTTACTTGGATGACAGGGGTAGCATCACAAGTTGTGTGGTGGTTGGTCTTTAAGATTGATTTTGAAGAGGAATACAAAGCTAGAAAATGAATTAGATGAAAGTACAGGTATAGGTATAGGTGCAGCTATTTATCTCCAAATGAGAGATTTTTAGGTTGTGGAGTTAAAAGCTTCACCAGGTTGTGAATAGGAGGAGTTGCTGAAGTGTCACAGACACCAGTGTCGGTCAGGCCAATCGACATCAGCAGGATTAGACAGGAAGAGCAACTGACGTCGGTCAGGGATCGGTCAGCGTCGATCATCTCCAGGCAGACAGGGATTGACGTCGATCGCCTGTGTGGTTCAAAACTGCTAGTTTTACAGATAGTTAGTTAATGAACTGAGTGTTTGCATGTTAAGAGCCAATTTCAGACTAGAAGTTGTGGATCTAATTATTGTAATTAGGGTCTAATTATTTTATGCGTGAGATCTATATAATAGACTCATGGGTTGTATTGTAAAAGTGTGCTAGAGAGTAAAAGAGCAGAAATTACCTCTTTCAGAGAGAAGAGAGCATGGTGTGTTCCTCTTAGTTCTAAAGGGGTGCTGAGTGTGTATGATCTTGGAGAGTTGCAGGTGTGCAAGTTTTGGTAGAAGATCCACCGGAGTACTGGTTGAAGAATCATAAGGACTTGGAGAGACAAGGACAAGGGTTCTTCAGGGTGTAGAGATATCTACATGGTAAGTAAGGTCTGTTGATTTGCAAGTGGCAGCAAGGAAAGGGAGATCTACTTGGAGTATGGGTGTGTACTTGGTGTACTAGCAGCGTTGTTACTGACTGGTGGAGGTGAACACCAACTCTATATTGGAGTTGATTGTTGTGACCGTGATGAGAGAGTGAACTATTAGAGGAGAATTACTGGTGAACACTTGAGGTGTGGGAAGCTTCTGAAAGGTGTGGAGAAGAAGTGGCATCTTTTTTATTGTATTTTTTTCTGGATGATTATTAATACAATTGTGTATTGTCTCTCATATCCTTTGTTGTTTCATATTTCTAGTTACTTATCATTTTGATTAAATTTCGTGTTTAGTTGCTAATACAAGAGTAGGATCCTGACAGATCTCAGTTCAATATAGTGGATCAGATGAAGAAGTCTAGTATCAGCATTATCATGCGGAATTCTCTTTCCATTCAAGGTTAAAAATATATGCTCATCAAATAGCTTTCAACTCTCAAATTATCTCCAAAACTGGTTGATAAAGGAGTTATCTTAACTAATTTGGATCAATGAATTAAGAAACAAATACAAGTAAAATGGAAAAGGTGGATATAACTAAAGTAAAAACAAATAAAACTCCTCTTTTATACCTTTTTTTGATACTAGGTGATACTTTGGTTCATAAATGTATGGTGGATAGTGGAACTAGTAGTACAGTCATGCCTAAATAGATTGTAGACAAGCTCAACTTTGTTTATGAGCCAAACACTAAGGGAGTATTTCAACTGGATGGGTCACCAATAAAGATGGTAGGCATCATCAAAGATTTGAAATTGACATTACATGCTTGTCTCAATGTTACTATTCAACAGGATGTTGTTGTGGTAGACTTGCCTTCTTACTTTGTTATGTGCCTTTCAAGGGACTTCACCTCAATATTGTGAGATATTTTTCAACTGATTATACATATTTGTTGTTTAGAACCAGGTATGGTACCAAGGTAATGATTCATTTTGAATCTATTTCATATTTCTATATGGAGCCACATATACCAAGTGTTGTAAACACTAACTACATCATCTCAGATGATGTTCTAAAAACTAATGAAGTAGAAAATAGATCACCTTTGGATGGAGTTTCAAATTTGTTTCTTAATGAGTGGGATTCTACTTTGTAGAAGCATGATCCTTATAAGTTGATTGAAGAAGGACTTGGTGCATATTGCCTTCATGAGAATGATGTACCAATTATAACCATGGTTAAGGATGATGAATCTAGTGAAAGTTTGTGGCAATTATAATTTGATAAATCAAGGAATAAATATCGTACCATGGATGAAATGATGTTGGTTTCTTCAAAAAATCAAAGGTATTTTTTTTATTATGTTTTAGTTTGGTTGTTCAAATAATGTTGCAGAGTATGAGGCACTAGTTCACGGTTGTAATGGGCTAGGAAGATGAAAGTCAATTCTTTGCAAGTGTTTAGTGATAGTGAGCTTGTAGTCTACCAAGTAAGAGGTTTGAATGTATGTAAAAATTTGTTGCTTAAATCTTACAAGCATAGAATATGGGACTTACTTGAATATTTTTAAGCTTTTAACATTTAGGCAATACCAAGAGGCAAAAATAAACACACAAATAGGTTAGTTACCATTGGATCACAATTTAGAATCCCAGTTGATATAAAAAAATAAAAAAATTAGGTTACATCTAAAGGTGGTTGTAAGGCCTTCTATTTTAGATAATCATGAGAATTGACAAGTGTTTGAAGATGACAATCAAATTATGAGATTCTTGCAAGAGGAGGTTGAGTTTTATTCAAAAAACTAATCAAAGTACCTGCAATACTATGGTGATCAGATTGTGAAACTAAAAAAAATAAGTTGCCCAAGGGATTGGTCACACTTGAGAATATTTTTAGTGGTGATGATGAGTTAAGGAAGGAAAAATCATCCTTGTCAACAAAAGAAGAGCACTATGCCAATGTAGAGATTGTAGCTGGTAATATTTTGAAGTTGGGTAAGGTATGCACTCCACAAAAATAAATTGTCATTAAATTATGTACAAGTTTTACTGATGTATTTGCATGGTAATATAGTGATCTTAATGGATTTGATCCAAGTTTAGCTCAACACACCATTGAGTTAGAGACTGAAACTAAACCAGTAAGACAAAGACAAAGGCCCATTAATCCTAAGCTTGAGCCTTTGATCAGAGTTGATCTTCATAAGATCATATAGTCAACTATTATATTTTAAATCAAGCACTCAACTTGGATGGCAAATCTTATTTTGGTATGGAAGAAGAATGGTCATATTAGATTATGTGTTGACTTATGTGATTTAAATAGGGCTTCACATAACGATCACTATCCATTGCCATTAATGGGACAATTTTTATAGCTTGTTTCAGGTTTAGAGAAGTTTTTTTTATTGGATGGATATAGTAGATACTATCGTATTTTGGTCAAAGAAGAGGACCAATTTAAGACAACCTTCACAACCAAGTGGGGGACATTTTCCTACAAAAAGATGCCATTCGGTTTATCTAATGTTGTAGTAACCTTTCAAAGAGACATGGATATGGAATTCCAAGGCCTTCTTAACAAGTTTGTACTTATTTATTTGGGTGATATAACAGTGTTTTCAAAGAGTGCAGAAGATCACATGGTTCATCTCAAGTAAGTGTTCAAAATGTGTGGCCATTTGGGGTATCTCTAAACCCCAAGAAATGTGTCTTCTTAGTTCATGAAGGTAAGTTTCTTAGACATGCTATTTCAAAGCATGGTTTAAGCATAGATTCTAAAAAGGTAGACTCCATTCTTGTACTTTTCTTGTCTAATCACAAAAAGGCTATGTAAATCTTCTTTGGAAAAATAAGCTTCATAAGGAGATATATTTCAGATTTTGTCATTTTAGCCAAGCCACTTACAACCATGATAAATAAGAATCAGAGCTTCAGTTGGTCCGAATAAGGAATTAAAAGTTTTGAAGATATTAAGAAGGCCATAGCTAGTTCTCCTACACTTATAAATGTAGATTTTATTTTGTATATTTATGCTAACATGGATACCATTTCAAGCATTCTAATGTAACAAAATCATGGGGCTTTGGAGCAGCCAATAGCTTTCTTTAGTCAAGGCTGAGAAGAATATGAAACAAGGTACTCTTTTGTTAAAAAATATGTACTTTCAATTATAAGATCTCTTAAAAAGTTTAGATACTTGTTGTCTAATAATAAAATACACCTAATGGTTCCCCATCCAAGTATCAAGGAGTTCCTTTTGAATAAAGATATAAATGAGAAGAGAGTTGGTTAGATAACCAAAGTAATGGAGTATGACATAGAAATTAAGGTCACAAAGTTGATTAGAGGTAAAAGACTTTGTGATCATATAAATCAAGACTTACAAGAAATTATTGAGGCTATTTTGATGTCAAATGATGAAGAGGTTACAACTGGTCATACCTCACCTTCTAGTTGGTTTCATGACTTGGTAAGATATCTCCAAGATGGTAATAACCCCTTTCATCTAAATGCTTCAAAAAGAAGAAATTTTAGGTTGAAATCAATTCTATTTTTTATTATTGATGGTGTTTTGTTCAAGGAATATATCAATGGCATATTGCTAAGGTGTATAGAGCCAAGCCAAACTCAAAGATTGCTTGAATAATTCCATGATGGACATGGTGGAGGATATTTTTCCATAAAAATTATAACCCTTAACATCATGAGAGGTGGGAATTATTGGCCTAGCTTATTTAGTGATTGTTATGCATGGGTAAGGAAGTGCAAACAATGTGTTATGTTTGTGAGAAAAGTGAAACTTGTAGCTTTACCTCTTTAACCAATTACGGTGGATCAACCCTTTGTTCAATGAGGATTGGACTTTATTGGTCTCATAAATATTCATTCAAGTTCAAGACATAAATGGATTCTAACTACTACAGATTATTTTATATGTTAGATAGAAGCAGTGGTATTGAAAGAAGCAAACAAAATCAATGTTCTAGATTTCTATGAAGGTTTGCTTACTAGAGTTGGATTTCCTTCAACCATTATTTTTGATAATTCAATGGATTTTGTGGGAACTAAGATTAGCCAATGGGTTTTTCAACATGAAATTTATCTTAGCACTTCATCAAACTATTATCCACAAGGCAATAGCCTTGTTAAATATACAAATAAGAACCCTATTGAAGATCATAAGGACTATTGAAGACAATTGGAGGTTATGGCATCTCAAGTTGAAGCTATCTCTATGGGCTGATAGGATCACCTACAAAAAGTTAATAGCCAACTCTCCTTACAAGCTGGTATATGGTAAGGAAGTGAGGTTACCCATTTCTCTTGAGTTTTCTACTTTAGAACTAATACATCAGCTTGAATTGTTGGAGAATGAGCCTATAGAGATCAGGTATGTTGAACTTATAGATTTAGAAAAATAAGAAATCAATTCATTTTAGCCATGGAAATTCATCAAGCACAAGTGAAGAGAGTGTTTGACAAAAGAGCTTCTTCACGAAGTTTCAAAGAAGAAGATATGGTTCTCAAGTGAGATGAAGATAGAGATAAATGAGAAAGGCACATAAATTTTAACTCCCTTTAGAGTGGCCCATACATAATCTCCAGCTATAAATCCTACAATACCTTCTAAATTGCAAAGATGGATGGTGAGGAGCTTTTAATTCCAATCAATGGGATACATATGAAACATTTCCACTGAAGATCTTGGTTCCTTGTACATAGTTTGTTTATTTTCTCCAAGTGTTGTTCAAGAACATAAGTTTAGTTTTATTTTGTCCCAAATATGTGCTTTGTTTAGCTAGTTTTCCTATTTTGTGTGTTTCCCTTCTTATTTTGAAGGATGAATGTTGTCTTTTCTAAGTCAAAAGAGAATTTGCAGTCATGGACTAGATTTGTCATTATTTTATGAGTTCAAATATCATGTATATGGTCTGATTTCTTAAGCATAATAGGCATGCTTCCTAGTTGAGTTGCCAAATATTGACAATTTTGATCCCACAGGTCAAATTACAACCCTTATCATTCAAAACTTGCATAACCATGCCTTTTATCTAAGTATCAGGAATTAGTCTTTACAATTTTTCTAAAAGAGTCATCTTCAACAAATTCGAAGGAATTGGGATTTTCCAAAAATTTGAAGGAATTGTCCATTGCAAAAAAAACTTGAAGACCTAATTTCCTTCAGACTTTTTGTCTGAAGGAATTGTTCAAATTGAAAGAGACAAAAACTCTACAAGAAAAGGTCCTTGTCAAAAAGATCGAAGGGTATTTTAATAAATTTGAAGAGGCATTTACATGGATTCCTTCATAAAAATTTTCAAAAGGAAAAGTGCATAAAGAGAAAAGCTTCAGACAAATTATCCGAAGGGAAAGTCTGAAGGAAAGAAAGAAATAATTCTTTCTGGTAAATTACCCAAAAGAAAGAAAAGTCTAAGAGTGAAGCCACAGACATTTTATTTGAAGAAAAGGCTAAAAGAAAGAAAATTTGAGATGAGGACTTAAAAAAGATCTCGAACAAAAATCCCATAGTGATTGGCCAAAATAGAGAAGGGTAAAGGAAATATAAAGTTACTCAGTGCAAATCTGAAGGACCAATTAATTGGGGATAAGTGGCATAAGTGCATTCAACTAGTATGATTTCAACAACCAATCAGTAAAAGATAATGAAGACTTCCCCTTTTGACTCTGATGATGTGATCTATAACTCACATTCAGAGCATACAAAGTGGCCCAAGCAAGATTAGACTACAGTAAAGAGCATGCCAAGATTGTAATTCAATAATCAAATTATTCAAACTTGAAAAGACATGCAGCTACCTTCAAGCACGACTCTCTCAGTTCTAAAAGAGAGACTCAAATGCATCAAGGGATTGAAGAGTTTAATTTTGGATGACTGTTCAAGAAGAGCTTAACATAGAATTTTATGCATGAAGTCTTGTATATCTTGTTAATCAAATCCTTTTCAAACACTTCTAACTCAGCTTCAAGTGGAGTTTTCTCTTTGAAAATTGGTATAGCATCATGCATGAAGAGAATTGAATTACCAAATATCCATGCACTTTTGAAGAATTTAATCTTCATTCTAAATAAGGATTATGAAATGGGTTCACCATCATTTTCAATGCTAAAGACCTTTTCATGCCAGGCATAAGAAAAAATATATTATTTTAAGGCTTGGTTATCTTGGCATCACTAGAGTTGGACTTGGGGTGATGTGGGAGTTGATCTTCTCTTCTAGTTTTAGCACCAATCTCTTGGCTTTTATATGTTTTTTTAATATAAATTGGCTTGTTTAACTATTTTAAGGATCTCTTTTTTGGAAAGACCAGACTCTACCAAAATGTAAGTTTTATAGCTTTTTTTAGATAAATAAAAGGATTTCTTTCATATTTTAGGGTGCTAGTATAGTGTATTTATGTCAGTGATTTGCATATGTGATAGAATTTTCTTCCTTGCCAAGTCCTGATTCTTACCTAGCAGTATAGTTAATCAGATTATGTAAGTCAAGTTTTATGTTTGATATCTTTTGGATGAGTTCACAATGGATATGATTAGTTGGTTAGTGCCTTGAATTAGGCCTATTCCATCATTTCCCTCAAGTTTTAATCATTAGATAAAAATATTTTCATGAAATATTGATGCATAGGAGTCAATTGGAGTTGAAAGTTCAATCTTTTTCTTATCTAATCAGTGTTTTTAGAATCCCAAATTGAGTGGATGAACCAAAATATAAGAGTATTACCATCATTAGATAAGATTTCCTTTCAATTTTCTTTCTTACCTTTTTTATGATAGTTTGTAGCGTAGAGTAGAGATCCTAATTGATACACCAAAGGGAGCTACTCCTTAGAATCTAGAGATTCAATCTGCTGATTAAGCCACCCACAACCTAGGATTGTTTCCATGTTTCAGTAAACTATGAAGGCCTAAAACTACCTTCACAATGGTGTGATTCTAATTGACAATAATTACCACATAATCTCTTGCATGAAACCTTTACTCTCATGGGGTGTACAACATTCTCATCTTCAAAATATATTTATAACTCAACTAAACATTTTAAGAGATTATTAGAACTATGTTTCCCATAAAACAAATTGATATCACCAATAAACTTACCTATTTCCTTCACCATGACCTATATTGATCTAATTCTTCTGATAGAATCATTTTCTCTACTTGTTTAGCTTCTCTACAAAGCATCTAATTTTTTTTGTAGGGACAATTACCCCACCATTATCTCTTCTTCATCACTTTCACTTATAGCTAAAATATTCTCACTTTTTTCAATCCTCCATCATATCCAATCTTTCATGGAGTGTTTTCAACATCTTTGTCAAGTCATCCACCTCTTGTGCTCTTCCTTGTTTGTGTTCCATCTTACCACAACCAGTAATATTCTATTTCAGAACCTGAAACAGACTCAAAATAGAACCTCTCTCACACTCCCAACACTTTCAAAACTTATCTCACACCTACAACAAACTTATGCATGCTTCTCTTTCGCAACTTGTAGCTCTCTCAATAGACTTCTCTTTCATAGCCTACAACAAATTCATACAAGAGTTTCACACACACCTAACTTAAAAGGAAAATACATTTCTCTAATACCAATTTATGGAAGCACAAAGAGAGGGGGTCCACTTAAGGACTTCATTTATCTCTGTGATGCATGGTTAGACACTCTCTTATGGACACACATTGAGCATACTTTCATGGACTTGACAAACTTTTAAAAAAAAATTATTCATTAATTTCAATAACAAAACATTAAAAAGAATGCACACTTACTCACTCTAACATACACACTCATGCCTTTGAAGTATTATTACATTCATGGAGATGATTCAGACTCTCATACAGTCCACCAACAATCCCTTCATTATCCTTTCCATTCTGCCTTGAAATTTATTTTGAACTCTACCTAAAAATCTATTTAACTTCTAACTATTTGCTTTTCATCCACAAAACATCAGCCAAATGTTTGTGTTCCATCTACCACCTATATAGGTTTATTTTTTTACCCCAAAAATGAATATCTTCCTCAGTCATTATCTTGATTGAATGTCTCTTCAAATTATCTTCTTCTCTACTTGATAAAGTGTCCTCTCCATACTAAAATGCCTTGGGTCATAACATTCTTTCCACTTGGACATTCCTAAGGATTTTTTTCATGTCAAAATATGTTTTCCACATGGACATTCATAAGAATATACCAAACATGAGGTTGTATAAAATTTACATTCTTGCATAAACATAACATCAAATAAATGTATGAAATCTCATGTAAATGCCATGATTTGAACTAGTCAATGAATAATCATGCAAAAACAACAAAAAAATGAAATAAATCACACAAACATATAATCACTTTTATTTTCAATTGATGCAATATTTCACAAACCCTTGGATGCTCCTGTATCGTGTGACAAAGGTAATTGTAGGTGTAGCATGATCATAATACGACTCAATGTCTAATAGATCATAATCTAGGAGTGTCTCCAATGGATGCATGCTACAAAATGAAACAAGTTTGAATGTGAAACACGTGTAGTAGTTTTGGGTTCCATATGACTAGAGTGTTAATGTAAGAGTGCAACACTTAATTACAAAGTGTGAATGAGTGAGTCACATTCTACATGTTTTATAAGGAACACATTCTATGCTTTGAGGGCCTTGTTTTTCTCTACAAACTTAACAATATCTTTTAGAAGTGAAGAAACATCAAAGAATATCATATCATTCTCGACTTGCAAGTTATTATTTGCTTTCATTAGTGTGTTTACATCAGTGCATGAATCTATTTCAAGAAATAGAAAAATGAAAATATGCCAAGAAAAGGGTCTTGAAAAAGTCTGTAGAGATGAATTCAAGGCCCTAAGAAATGGGCATTTAAAGAGACAACACAAACCAAAAGCGTGTCAAAAATATAAATGCACAAACACAAGGTTAGTGTGTGAACCACAAGTGTGCCAAAATAGGTATAAGACATAATCTTAAAGAGTGTCATAAGCAAATGTTGACTACCCAAAATGAGTTGTTAGCACTTTATAAGGAATGCAATGGCAAAGGAATGACCCCATAATACTTATGATGATATAATTTACCAAAAAAAAAAAAACCTTATTACATATTAAGTTCAAAATGGGAAAAAGAAAAAAAATCATTTCTATATAATATGACTTAGTATAATTACAAAGTTGGATTGCAAGCAATAAAAGATATGCACTTTTAAAAAAGGCACATCAAAAGGTCTATTGTGTGCAAAGAAAAATGCCTATAAATTTGGGTGATGTTCGACCCCAAAGCAAACCTCTTTAAATCTATAAAAATCAGATTTTTAAGTGAAGTAGAAAGAAAATGAGTATATTGTGCGAAAGAAGGTGGAACTAAATTTGAAACACAATAAGAATCACCTCCTAAATCTAAGCGACGCTCATGATATGAGCAAAAAGGCACAAGGGTGTCTAAAAAACACACACAACAAAGGGAGGTCCAACAAAATGCAAATATGAAAAAATGAATGCCGAAAATGCCAAGTGAGCATGTTGATGTGGTAGAAGGCACTAGATTAGAGGGAAAAAAATTACTGTGGAGGATGTTAATTCCTATTAGACTGAGCCCCACCCACCAACAGTCATCAATTGGCAAAAAATATCTTTTTGCAATACTTTGTAATTCAAAATTTTATAGAAAGTTTCAAACATTTGACCTCTCCCCAATGAATCAATAGCCTTAAAAAAATACATTACCCAACATGTTATTTGACCATTTCAAATATAAATTTGGTGAAATTTAGTATTATTTATCAAAAAAGGTTTAGCTTTTTTATTTAATTTACTTTTTGTATTTTTTATTTATTTATTTTTTAAGCAAAAAATAGATTGATTTTTTTAAGTGGCTTTGTCATGTGACTAAAGGCTAATAGGCGATCATGCAAGTAACCATGTATGTCATATGGAAGCAACCTGTGGATGTCAGTGACATGGGTGGTCATGAAGTGGTTGATAGGAGGTCAATCATGACTAAGGGGATGGGGGTTTAGGGGGTGGGTAGGTAGAGGCTTGGGGAGTTACAAGATGGGCAGTCGGTCAACAAAAAAATTATTTTATTTTTATGTGTTTTTTTAATTGATCATCGCTTTTAATCAAAACTAAGAACATCCCTAGATGATTACCAGATCAATAGCCAATAGGTCTTTAATACACCATATAAGGCCACAACTAGCCTCATAATTATCAAAATCTATATCCAACAGACCTCAAATACACCACATGGCTACAACCAACCTCACATTCCCAATGAGATTTGACTCTAGGTGGGGCTATAAACAACTAGCAACTTTAACAACTCACCCACATCTCATTGGCTTTTTTGCTTATTTTTTTAAATATATAACAATTTTAAACAAAAATATAGTAATAATAATAATAAAGAAACTAAACTTCCACCATTGTTTTTTACAAATAAATAAATCTCTCTCTCTCTCTCTCTCTCTCTCTCTCTCTCTCTCTCTCTCTCTATATATATATATATATATATATATATATATATATATATATATATATATATATATATATATATATATATATATATATATTATGACCATTTGGACATTGTGGCACAAATGAAATCACCCCAAAATGAATCAAAAGCACACCCCCTTTAAAGTGTTGAAAACTCTAAAAATGTGAGAAAACCACAAAATTAGAATAAAATTAGGAGGAAGAAAGATAATGGATTCAAATGAAAAATAAATGGAATAATACATCCTCAAAGGTGTGAAACCTTGGTTATTCATTTCCTTGAATCATGAACATGATGGATCTTTTAGTAGCAATGCTTTGATACCATATCAGATAAGAGAGGATACTGACAACGCAAACTATGGCAATGCTTCTACACTCCAAGACCACGTTTCTGTAAAAAGTCACACACAATATTCTACAAAGTAAATTCAACAGAATGACATAACTCTATTCTATATAAAATCTCAGAAAACATTTACATAATAATTCATATTTTCAAAATAGGTGAATAAATACTTGTTTATATAGAGCCTAAATATTTTCATAAATATTGATGGTTGCATAAATGTAAGTGGTGGCCTAAAGTCCACTTTGATATGCAAACTGAAATTAAGTGTATTTTATCATATGAGTGTGCCACTTGGACTTTAAACAAGTTTTCAAGTTCAAATAGGAATTATTTTCTAAATAAGAAAATATGAAATCTTATAAATATTATAATTAACAATTTACACCACCAATTGTCACATGTCCATTCATCATCATTGTAAACAAATAGTGATAAGGACATTTCATTTTATTCTTAGATTGAGCATTTAAATGATTTGCAAAGAACAATATGTTGAGTTGCTTCCAATGTATGGGTGTTAGGTAGCACTTAAAAATCTATCTTCAAAGCATATTGTATGTTTCCATTTGTTGGTAGAGAAACTAGGAAGCTAGTTCCACTTATATGAACAAGCATAGGAAGCCTTGGGATAATCATAGGTGATCATGATATAGCAAATCCACTTATGAATAACAACTAGGGATAGAAAATATATTATTTTTATTTTTTATCACTAACCACTTGTGTTGCATAACAAGGAAGCGAAAAGAGGAAAACATGTACGCCATGAGAATAAGCATTCAAAGCATGAGGTCGGGTGGAAACATCTAGAAATGAAAGCATCACAATAATGGTTGATAAACATGTTTTGTGTTTATCCATTATTTTACTTTTTTAAATCTCTCACAATTATTTTAATAGAAATGGGAAAAAGATTATAGTACATGAGGGAGAGTCATTTCAACATCTCAATTGTTGCCTCATGCATGTGTAAACTTCAATACTTGAAATATTGATACATAAGTCTGATTTTTACATTATATAGTTGTTTTAGTATGCTTATGGGAATCAAAATGATTATGAAATATTAGTTTCAACATGTATGTAGTATATACGTAAGGAGTTGGAGTAGATATGGCTAGATGAAGCATGCATATTTCAGTTGTTGTAATGCACATTGCAGATCTAGTTTTGATATGAAGGTACTATAGTATGTACATGATGATAAATTTAAATTTTAATAAGCATTTTACAATGTATGTTTCCACTATATAAATATGTTTTACTAAGAAAAAATGATGCAAATTAAGCATGGCAAGCATTGTAGATTGTTTTGGCATCACAAGAAGGTTATACCATGTATCTTTATACTAATAAATGAGTTTTAACAACATCCCATTTAGTTTAATCTTCATGGGTAAGCGTAAATACAAAAAATTTAATAACATCACTCTTTCATTTTGGTGTTACTTTATGGATCTTTTCTTCTTAACTCTTTTAAGAGAAACCTGCAACTTTAGAGACAATCAATTTGGGTCTTGTTATAACTCTTTCAACTTGGAAACCTATGTTTTTGACTCAATACCTATTGTAAACTAATGAAATACTTATTATACTATTATTATATTCAAATAATCCCTTTTTATGGTTTTCAAACCTTCACTAGTTTACTTGAAGACCACAAACCTTAATTATGCCTCAAAACTGCTACAAGACTGTTTAAGGATAATTAGGCCTTAAGGATGTTGGTTTTTAATCTTGCACCACTTAATTAGTATTTTATATATAATTTTAATGAATATATATTAAATAAATTTCTAATAAACCAATCTTAGTTCATTGGTTTCTTTAAAAGATCAATTATGGGTCAAGTTTACATTTTAAGTCTCTAGGCCTAATTGGCTCTTAGTAGGCCAAATCACTAATGAGGTTATTTGTACACTTATAAAATAATTATTAAAGGTTAATTAATGATTAAAAAAATGGATTAAATCTTCTAAAAAAATTTTGACTTCATTATCAAAATATTTAGCTCAAAAACATTCTTGACTGTCACACTAGACAAACACCTACAAGAAAATACTGACACAGTCAAGGTATTTTTCACCAAACTAAAGCTTTAAATAGTTTATAAACATGAAATTTAACCTTCACAAAAAAAAATTATTTATTTTTACTGGTTGAAAATGAAGTTGTGACCAATTTTATCTCTCAAACCCTATTTAGGGTTTTTCTAAGTGTAGAGAAGCCATGAGCTTCTTAACATTTATTTATAGAGTTAAGGATGTTTTGAATCCTTATAGAATTTTTAATAGACACTCATTAGACTCATAAAACTATTACAAACCTAAGTTTAGTCTCATGCACAAATTTATATGTGTTTCAAGTAATTATAATAACTGTGCATACACAAAATTACAAGGTATGAAGGGTTCTAATGAAGTAAACTTCAATTGAAACTCAAACTCAATAAAAATGTGGATGAATATCAATCATTCATGTATAAATAACATGGTAACATATAATTTAGAATCTTTGAATACTAGGCAACAAACAAAGGAGCGAAGGAGCGAAGCGTGTGGACAATATTTGAAACTGGTTTTTTCCCGCCTGGTTGGGCCCCCTGAGTGCGACAGGCGGGACCATGGATCCAATGGAGGTCACTGCGAGTAGCAGTACCTCTAGGGATCTATCCAAGAATCTATTAGGGGATAGTCCATCCAATGGATGGAAGAAGGCATTCATAGGTGAAAAGATGTGTCCATCGAAAGGCATGTTGAGCCTCCATGTTCTCTCGGAGGGTAAGGCGTTGAGCATCCTAGACGATCTGGTGGAGGAAATAGTGGCATCCATGGACCTTACACTGGTTGGTAAGTTTTTTTCTTTCCATCCTAATATCGAAATGCTTAGAAGATGGATTTTGTCTAGGTGGAAAGTCAAAGGTAGTGTTTCAATCACAGCCATGGCTAGAGGTCTATTCCTTTTTAGATTTACAAACAGGGAGGACATGATCGCTACCCTTGTTGGAGGTCCCTAGCTATTTGGACCACATTCTCTAGCCTTATGCTCATGTAAATTAGGATTTGATCTTAACTCGGACCTCAATAAGATAGCACCTGCTTGGGTAAGATTACTAGGATTCCCTTTGGATTTCTAGGATGAAAAAATCTTCACAGCCATTGGCAATTGTATTGGTCAATATGTCACCTCAGATCATATAACCAGAACTAAGTCCAAATGTGTGTTTGATAGACTATATGTTAATGTTGAAATAAATAAGACTCTCCCTACGTCCATTGAGCTTAACTCTAAATATGGAACCTGGACTCAGCCAATTACTTATGAGAATGCTACCACTTTCTGTCAAATATGTAAGAGGAAGGGACATCTAATGACACAATGCAAAGTGAAGCAAAGGGGGATGAAAGAGGATTCTCATAATGTAGAGGAGGATCAAGCGAACAACAAGCAAGAAATAGAGAATAATGTGGAAATTCTTGACAATACAGGAAAAGGAGAGGAGGGGAAGAGAAAGGAGGCTACCCCTAGCAGTGAAGGTGAAGTTGTCCCAAAGAAAAATATAGGATTAGATGATAGTCAGAAGGCTATAGAAGGATAGGAGGAGAAGAGAAAGGAGGATATCATCATTAGTGAGGGAAAAGAGGTCCCAAAGGAGAATATAGTATCTGACGATAGTCACAAGGCCACATTTAACACAGTCTACACTTTAGAAAAATAGACTAATATGTTTAAGGAAGGGGCAAGAGGGGACCTTTTGCTAAAGGAAGTCAATGAAGATGACATAATTTAAAGGATTGGACAAGAAGAAGTAACACCTGAAAGTCACACTCATTGAGTACCAGATCCACAATCAAATACAAAATTTTTTCGTGATCTGGAAGATGGAGGCCATGTAGGAAACTACTTGGCAATAGGGGTAGCAGGACAAGATGGCAGCAATGAACAGGAAGAATGGGTTACCCCAAGGAAAAAGATCTTGAAAGGTAAAAAATATGTAGATGTTAGTGCTAAGCCCAAACAAGGGAGGCCAACCCTAAGGGAAACAAGACAAAGAGAGATTGCTAGGGAGATTGCCAGTGAAATATAAAAAACACTGGAGTCCCAAACCTCCAAACTCTCTAAATGAGAATATTATCATGGAATTTGAGGGGCTTTAACAGTCCCTCAAAGCAGTTTGAGGTTAAAAATTGCATTTTAGATAATAAGCTAGATATTCTATTACTCCAAGAAGTCAAGATGAAAGAGGAGAATTTTGCAAAAATTGATGACTATATATGGCCTACGGCGGCTTTTTGTAATAGTCCTACTGAAGGGGCTTCAGGAGGGATTGTCACTATGTGGAATAGTGCTAAAATCCAAGGATATCTTATGGCCCATCATAAGCACTTTTTGATTACCAATTTTTCCATGAATTCCTTGAACTAGACGTTGGTAAATGTTTATGCATCGAATAACAGAGCTTTGAGACAAAAATTATGGATAGATTTAAGTAGCTATAGGAATAATCCTCAAAATTCTAAATGGATGTTAGCTAGAGATTTTAACACACCTTTATACCCTTCTAAAAAATAGGGTGGAATTATTGATTACTCGGATAGCATGTTCGACTTTGTTGAATTCATCAATGATTGGGGATTATTGGACATAGAGCTGCAGAACCAAAATTTTACTTGGACCAATAAAAGAAGAGGAGATCAAATGATTCAAGTTAAATTAGATAGATTTATGATATCAAGCAATTAGAATGATTATCAAAATATGCAGGCGCAGGCTCTACCCAGAACCATGTCCGACCACTGCCTGATTATCCTCAATTGGAGAGATCAAGGACATCATGGACCTCCTCCATTCCGTTTTGAAGCTATGTGGATTAAACACAAAGGTTTTAGACAAATGGTGGCTCAATGGTGGAATATTCCCATTCAAGGTACTCCCATGTTTAGAATAGTCAAGAAACTCCAGCACATTAAAGAAGAAGTTTATGGCTAGAATAGATATAGTTTTGGGCAGGTTTTTCAGTAGAAAAAAATATAATGGGAAAACTCAAGGCTATTCAACAACTCATTGATCAAGGGGATGACTCTGAGGGAACCTTAGAAGAAGAGAATAGTCTGTCTTCAAAATGGAAGAATCTGATGAAAAGGGAAGAGGTTTTCTAGAAACAAAAATCCCGTGTTCAATGGCTCAAAGAGGGTGATAGGAACACTACTTTTTTTCATCTCGCAGCTATGAAACATAGAAAATCCAACTCAATAACTAAGCTTGTCCTAGATAATGGAGACATTATTATCGAGGATAATGAAATAGGGGAGCAAGCCAGGGTGTTCTTTTAGAATTTGCTTACGAAAGAAAACAATAATGATAGAATTGATAGATCTATGAGTCAATTCATTGATAAAATCCCCTGTTTGATAACATAAGAAGACAATCTGGAAATGTTAAAGCCTATATCTAATGAAGAAGTACATGTTATTTTATTCTCCATGAGCACTTTTAAAGCCCCGGGTCTTGATGGCTTTCCTCCTATATTCTTTCAGGAATATTGGGAGATTGTTGGAGTGGACCTCACGGCTGCAGTTCATGATTTTTTCAAATCTGAAAAACTTTTGAAACAAGTCAATAATACCTTCATTGTATGTGTTCCTAAAAAATCTCAACCTTTACACCTTGCTGATTTTAGACCCATTAGCTTATGCAACACTATGTATAAGATATGTACTAAACTGCTGGTTTTGAGAATTCAACCCTTGCTTGACAAAATTATTTCTCTTGCTCAAAAAGGTTTCATCTCGGGCAGACAGATTCTTGATGCTGTGATCACCACACATGAGACTATCCACCCCATGGATAAGAGCAAAATCCCTGGGATGGCCCTCAAGCTTGATATATCCAAAGCTTATGATAGAGTCTCATGGACTTTTCTATTCTAAGTGATTAGAAAATTTGGGTTTAATGATAAATTGTCTTGCTTATTATGAAATGCGATCTCTTCTGCTAAATTCTCAGTGCTAGTTAATGGTGTTCTAGAGGGTTTTTCTCCTCCTCGAGAGGAATTCGTCAAGGAGACCCTCTCTCCCTGTACCTATTCATCATTATGGCTGAGGCACTGGGAAGATATATACAAGCTGATATAGTTTCAAAAAAGCTAGTAGGCATCAAACCTGCCTCTTCCCTTCGTCCTATGGTTATACAACAGTTTGTGGATGATACCATCTTATTTGGTAACTCATCGGTGATCGAAGCTAGAAGATGTAAGAATATACTTAACGATTATCCCAGAGAATCAGGACAAAGAATAAATTTCCAGAAAAGCAATGTGTACTTCTTCAACACTCATAATGAACTTAGACATATAATCATTGATATCTTAGATTGTGCTGAGGCTGGCCTACCAACTACCTGCCTAGGTCTCCCACTCTCAGTAAAAGAGGTATCTTTAGGTTTTTGGAAGGGTATTGTGGAACGTACACAGAGGAAACTTCTTGGGTGGAAGGGGAAACTACTCATTAGTGCAGGTAAGCTACAACTTCTTCGGACATCCTTACAAGGTATTCCTACTTACTTCATGTCTCTTTTTAAAATTCTTACGTATTTTGCTAAAAAGCTGAAACATATCCAAAGAAAATTTTTATGGACGGGAGTGGAAGACAAATAGAGAATGTCTTTAGTCAGATGGGAAAAAGTGTGTCTTCCAAAATCTCATGGTGGACTTAATATAAGATCCATCAGGAAAATGAATAAAGCCCTCCTCTCAAAAGTTAGTTGGAATTTGATTCACA
Source organism: Torreya grandis (assembly GCA_037957365.1). Lineage (NCBI taxonomy): Eukaryota > Viridiplantae > Streptophyta > Pinopsida > Cupressales > Taxaceae > Torreya > Torreya grandis. The sequence goes on along the minus strand of JARHVA010007990.1, from coordinate 154,835 downwards.
ACAACAGTGAGTGGGGGGAAATAATGTATGCCAAATGCATGCATAGCATTGATGATTCCAACTTTCTTCAATAGGCGGGATTACCCCAAGGGTCTGTGATATGGAGTAAAATAGTAAAAAGTAGAAGTCTTCTCAAACAGGGAATTAGGTGGAAGCTTGGAAATGGTCGGCAGATTAAAATTTTGGGAGAATAATTGGTTAAGGGACAAGCCTCTCATCTCCCATGGAAACTATGGAGAAATTATAGGCATGACTACTCAGTTCTTTGGTGATAGGGTTAGTGATTATATGGAAAATAACAATGGGATAAGGAGCTAGAAAAACCGTTTGGATTGATGTGTGCATAGGCCTGAGCTTATCCCAAGAATTTAGGAGATCTAGCAATGTGTTCAGGAGATCAGAATCCCACTCTTCCCTTGGGAGGATGAACAATACTGGTGGCCGGATAAAAATGGATCGATCTCTGTCAAATATGCCTATCATTTGCTTATACCTGAAGCTCAGAATAAGGAGGTATGGAAAAAGGTTTGGAATCATAAACTCATTCCAAAGATTAACTTGTTTTGGTGGGTTGCTGCCCATAACAAAATCCTTACTCATGACAACCTTCAAAAGAGAGGGTTTACTTTGGTCAATAGATGTTTTCTTTGTGGTTCTAGAGAGGAATCAATTTCACACCTATTCATACATTGTGAGTTTACCCAAGATTTATGGGACAAAATACTTAACAACTTTGGCATTGAATGGGTTTACAATTCTGACCTTAAATATGTAATTCTCAGCTGAAACTCAACCTTCACACATCCCTGGATTAAGGAACTATGGAAGCAAGCTCTACCATGCTTGAGCTGGACTTTATGGAAAGAGCAAAATCACAAAATTTTCAGGGACACTACTAGAAATGCTACTCAGGTGCTTAACTCCTTTGCTAGGACCATCTTGGAAAGTGTTACAACAACTCATATTAGTGTTGCAGAGAAACCCCTATCTTAGTTTGAAAGTCAAATTGCTACCAAATTGAAGGTTTTAAACCGTGTCCCTAGGCATGATAATTCCAAAATTCTTTAGAGACTTCATACTAAATGGATACCACCTAAACCCAATTGGATGAAACTCAATTTTGATGGGACATCCAAGTTGAGTGGTAAAGCAAGTGGAGGAGGAATAATAAGAAATGAAAAAGGAGGGATGTCTGTTGTCTACGCTGGTGGCATGGGTTGCCAGAGCAATAACTATGCTGAAGCTATGGCCTTACTTTGGGGATTAAAGTTAGCTATATCCCTAAGAATTAGAAATTTGAATATTTAGGTAGATTTTAAGTTGATCATAGATGTCGTTAATAAAGCATCTAACGTTGGTATCCATCTAAAAGACATCATTACGGACATCCAATTTCTTTTACAAAAGTTTTTCGAAGTTGAGATTACCCACACCTATAGAGAAGGTAACAGGGTCATTGATGCTTGTGCCAACCTTGGTCAGCAATTCTCAGGATGGAGGGTATGGTGACAAGGGGCTCATATACCCCCAAACATTAGAGATATCATTCAGAAGGAGATGACGGAGCATAAATGATGTACATTGATGACGAAGATAGCTTTCGAAGGCAGTCCACGTGGAGAAGGCCATTTTGGATCATGGAAGCAGTGGGTAATCCAGGGAATGCTGACAATGCAGACTATGAGAATCTTAAGGATCTTGTTAATTCTATAGTTATGTAGTTTTGTCCTTTTTGACTCTGGTCTTTCTAGTGTTTTATTTTGCTTCTGACTTTGTTTCTCGGCTGTGCCATTGGGTCAGTGCTAACATCTTTTGTTTGCCAGCCTTCCTGTCTTTTTTGACTATATAGGGTTTGGCCCCTGGTTTGCTACCTTAATTAATCAAAAACATATAATTCAAGTAACATCTGACTTATATTTACAATAAATTTGGTTTTTAACACTTACAAAACCCTATTTTACAAATTGTAAACTACCATCAAGCTCTACAACAATGGTTATTTGATCTTCTTATGCTTGTAAAAGGTATGGAACATCTCCCAATCATCATGTTAAATGATAATATTATTTTTAGAGTTTCACCCAAGTTTGGTTGAGATTCTCTCTCAACTACTCATAACCAACATAATAAAATGACCTTTATGAATAGTATTTTGTTACATTTTACTTTATTTTGTCTTATGAAGATAACTATGACTTATAGAACTCTCTAAGACACCTAGACACATTCCTAGATTACTAACATACCCTTTCAAACTCATTACAAGATGCATATAATAACAAATATCCATATATTACTTTAATAAATATTTGAAAATTCAAATTTACTATTTTGGAAGGAAACTAACCTAAGCTTCTAAATAATCTTAAAACACACTTATAAGGCCTCATAGAGGCTTATTATGACTTACCTATCTTCCTAAAACTCTTAAAGACATGAATAAGACTATTCTAACCTACTTGCCAAGATGCACCTGCATCAAACCACCAAGGTACAAAGAACTCATCATGGACTTCTCTTCATAAGTTGTTCTATGTTGCTACCGTACTTTTTAAACTATGAAGTTGACATCTAAGTTGAATATTTAATTAGATGATCTTTCCATTTGATCAAATACTAAAATGAGTCTTTACCTCTTATTTTCTTGATCACTTTCTTATCTAGGATTGCTTCAGGCTGATCTGGAGGCTTCTTAGGCAATTATTGTTCCCATGGAATGGTTTGATCTTGTTCATCTTCAAGTGTTATCTCCTGATCTTCTTATTTCCTATAAGGATAAATTTTAGAAACATTAAAAATAGGTTATATTCTAGTATCTATTAGAAGCTCCAATTCATAAGCATTTGCTGAGAACATTCTAATGATCTTGCATGGTCTAATTTTCTTCAATTTCAGCTTGTTGTATTCCCCTCTTGAGAATTTTTCCTTCCTGAAATGAGCTAACACAAGATATCCAACTTCAAATTGTACCTCTCTTCTCTTTAAATATGCTCTAGTTTTATATTTGTTTGAACTTACCTCGGCCTTTGCTTTATTTGTTCTTGGAATTCTTGCATAGCTACTACAAATTCTTCTCCATCTACACTTCTATTTTCTTGTTGGCCTAAATTTCTCAACTCATACACACCTCTAGGATGCATACCATACAGAATCTGAAAAGAATTCACACCTATACTTCTAGTAGGTGAATCATTGTAAGCAAATTCTTCTTGTGCCAACACTTGATCCAATTGCTTGGGATGTTCACTCACCAAACTTCTAAAGATATTCTTAAGGCTCATGTTGACTATTTCTATTTGTCCATCTATTTGAGGATGATATGCTAAACTAAAATTTAGATTAGTACCCAACTTTTTCCAAAGAGTCCTCCAAAAATGTCTAACAAATTTAATATCTCTATTAGAAATAATATTATTAGGCAACCCATGTAGTCTTACTATCTCCTTGAAAAACAAATCAACAATATGAGTTGCATCACTTGTCTTATATCAAGGACTAAAAAGAGCCATTTTATAAAATATATCAACCACCAAAAAAAAATCCTTGTTTTTCTGATTTCTAGGTAAACCAAGAAAAAAATCCATGCTTATTAAATCCCATGGCCTGTTGGAAATGGATAATGGATGATAAAGTCTTGTATTTTAGCTCCTCCATTTTGCATACTAACATATTCTACAATTTTCAATAAATCTTCTTACATAAACTAACATATTTGGCCAATAGTAGGATGCACTTACTTGAGCAAGTGTCTTGTCTTGCCCAAAATGTCTTGCAAGGCTTCCATTGTATTTTTATTTGATCAAGTTCTCTCTCATGGATCCTTTGGGAATGCATAATTTCTTACCTTTAAAAAACAATCCTTCTTGCAACATGTAGTCAACCCAATGACTTTTAATATCTTTGCATGTTTCATATGCTTCTATGAAATTTTCATCCTCTTTGTATAGGTCCTTCAAAACATCAAAACCCACAATGCTTACTTGTATTTCTTAAAAAATCATATTTTTCTTGCTTAAGGCATCAACAACCTTGTTAGATTGACCACATTTATGCTTAATAACAAAGGAGAAACATTGTAAAAACTCAACCCACTTAGCATGCCTTTGATTTAATTTACTTTGGCTACTAATAAATTGCAAAACATGATTGTCATTGTAAAGAACAAAGTCCTTAGGCATTAGATAATGCCTCCACTTATTCAAAGCTTGTACTATAACATTAAATTCTTGATCATAAGCTAAATATTTAATTTTGTCCTCATTAATATTATCACTAAAATAAGAAATCGGTTTACCTTCTTGACTTAGGACAAATTCAATCGCAGTTGCACTTGCATCACATTTGACTTGGAACAACTTACAAAAATTAGGTAATGCTAAAATACGTTTTTTTATAATCTTCTTTTTCAAAATTTGAAAACTTATTTCAGCCATTTCAGTCCACTTAAAGGGCTGCTGATTTCTTTTGATGGTCTCCACAATAGGAGCACAAATGCTACTAAAATTTCTTATGAATTTTCTATAAAAACTTACAAGACCATGAAAACTTCTTAACTAAAAAATGTTCCTTGGTGTCAGGGAAGTCCAAGAATAAACACACCTGTTTTGATTCCTCTTGTTGGATCTTGCTCCTCAGAAAGAGCACAATATGATTACCAAATATAAGAAATTATAAATGCGAAAATAACTAGAAACACAAATAGCTGGAATTCACCAATAGCACAGAATATGAGGGACAATACACTATCTTGTATTAACACTTTACAGAAAAGAATACAACAAAGAGCCGCCACACTCTTTCACCTTACAGAGGTTTGCCACACCTCAAGTGTACAGTAATTCTTCTCACACAACACTCTCCTACACAAAAAACGGTCCCAACAACCAACTCACAAACAGAATTAGTGTTCACCTCTCTAACTAGTCAGTAATAACCCTGCCAGTTCACCAAGCACTCAAAAGTACTTCAAGTTGATCTCCCATGAACCTGCAACCTGCAATTCAACAGACCATACTCACATGTAGATCCCCTATGAGCTTGCAACAACCTGCAACTCAATGATCTTACAATGGAAGCAACTTACTTGCCTTCCTTTCTATCTCATGCCTTAATTACAATACATGCCAATGGGTCTATAAATAGATCCCTAACTCAAACACTAACTTAGACTCTTAATTTAGACAATTATCCTCGCAACCAAAGACTCTAACTGGCCTTTACATGCAAACACTTCATTCACTTAACTAACTGTCCGTGTAACGAGCAGTTTTGGAACACATAGGCGACCGACGTCGGTCCCTGCTAGTCTGGTTCTGTCGACGTCGGCCGACTCCCTGCCGTCACCGGTGGCCTTCTGCACTGGGTCACGACCGACGTCGGTCCTGCTGCCGACGCCGGTGCTCCTGGATCTCAGCAACCTTCTTGTTCCACCTGTTTGCAAAGAGTTGAAGCTTTTAGCTCTACAACTCAACAATCTCCCACTTGAAAATAAACAGCTGCAACCTGTACCTGTACCTGTACCTGTACTTAGTCTAGTTTGTTCCCTTGGCTTTGTATCCCTCCTCAAGACCACTCTTGAAGACCAACCACCACAAACCTGTAGTGTAAAACCTGTCATCCAAATCACCTGCCACATCCACATCTACAACCATGTAGAAATTAACCTAAACCTGCATAGCATGTGCATCTACTGCTAGTCCCTGTAAGAATCCACTGAACTGTCCTCCAATGGTTCTCTCCCGGATTGGCTCCAACTTGTGACAACTCCCACTGCTTGGGAAAACTCAGGTTTAGCACATACCATGCACTCAACCTCATTATGTGAATCAAGACACCTGTTCATAGAACTGTCCAACCATCGGCGTGCTAACCGGTTTCACACAATCATCCTGAAACAAAGTCAACATATGACCTACCATGTCTCTAGAACACACTCATGCCAAAGAATCTTGCTGCTCCCAGATTATCCATGACAAACACCTGAACTAGCTTTACCTTTAGTTCAGCAATACCTGTATATGTAATCTTGCAACAAGCACATCATACAGAAATAGAATAGTGTAGCTAATACTATCCAACCTGGTAAAGAGAAACATAATGATCAAACCTCCATTGCCCTGCAGCTAATACAAGACCATATACCCTGATCTTCCATCTCACGTATCCATTTGCGCTCTTCTTTATCCTGAACATTCATTCGTCTCTCAGTGCTTACTTCTAGCTGGTCACTCTACGCAAAACACCTGTTTGGTTCTCCTCCAAGGAATCACATCCTCATCCATGCCTAGCTCCCACTATTTCTTGGATCTACCTGTTCTGCTTCTTCAACAACTTCCTGGTCCTATGCCATAAGTGAGCAACAAGTAGTGTAAAAAAGGGAAATGACGAATTTAAGAACTTACTTACACCTTCAGTCCTCCATATGGGCGCTTGAGACTCCATGACAGCTTGCTGTCCACCCAAAATTTGTCTCAGTAACCGATGCCGGTCACATCTCAGTCTGCAGACGACCGAAGTCAGTTTCCTGCGACTGCCACCTTGCCGACGTCGATTTCCCCTGGCCGACGCCAGTCAATATCTGCCCTGAGTCACCGACGTCGGTCTGCACATAGCCGACGTCGGTCCCTGTCTGGACGTCGACGCCAATTTTTTTGTCGACGTCAGTCTCTGTGTTTTTCTTGTGAGACCTGACTTTTTCCCACGAGCTCTTTTTAGATCAAATCCTTGTCCAAATCACCCTTGCTCTGATCAGAATTCTTCTGCATCTTGTGCTGAACTCTGTCCGTCACCTTCTCTTTAAAAACCAAAGCTTTCCTATTCTTGTCACTAACATCGGGTTCCTCAAGAAACATTACCTTCTTCTTCTGCATACAGAAGCCAAGATCCATACCTTCCAAATCTGAAAGCATATCCTTTGACTCAAGAACAAGCATCTCCTTCTTGTCTATGTGACAAAGCCTATCAAGCCACATCTCTGAATCTACAGCTGAAATAGAAAACTCAGAAAGAAAATCAGTAGTACAAGTAGATAGATAAAGTGTACCTGCTTTCTTACCTCTAGCTACAACAAGTGTACCCTTGGTAACCTTCCAAGAGTCCGCTATGAGAGTTACTGTGCAACCCTCATCACCCAAACTTCTAACAGAAATTAAATTCCGCTCCAGAACTAGGACATGCATGACTTCTTTTAACACCCATGTGTTACCTGTCTGCAATTTCAGCGTCACTTTCCCTTTGCCAACAATCTGACAAGGCTTACCATCCCCTACATAAATTTCTCCAAAATCTCCCTGGACATACTCATGAAAAAATTCCCTATGTGGGGATGCATGAAAAGAGGCACCAGAATCTAAAACCCAAGATTCTACTTTATCCAAAGAACATACCAAAGCATCCCGTGCAGCATAATCTGCAACGTCTGCTTCTTCTTCATGTTCTTCATGCTGATCTGTACCTGATCTGTAATCTCTCTTTAAGTGCCCTTGCTTTCCACACTTCCAGCAGGTTACTCTACCATACCTGGACTTGGATCTTCTTCATGTCTTGGACCTTGATCTCCCATGCTCTATCTTTTCTCTTTGCCTTCCTCTGCCTTCAACACTCAAAGCATTTCCTAATGATTCACCTGTGATATTCCTACGTATCTCTTCATTCAAGATCACACTTACAACATCATCCACTTTTAAGACTTTTGAAGGAGACACAGTATTAGAAACTGCCATTACCAAACCTTCTCAACTTTCAGGTAATGAACACAAGATTAAGAGAGCTCTAATTTCATCATCAAATACAATATTGACTAAACTTAACTGGTTTACCAAACCATGGAAATCACTAAGATGGCTATGAACAGATCCACCTTCCAACATTTGCAAATTAAATAAACGCTTCATAAGAAATACCTTATTAGAAGCTGAGGGTTTTTCATATAAATTTTTCAAAGATTCCATCAACTCCACTGTTGTCTTACACTGTGATAAGCTGGAAATCACAGATGATGCAAGACTCAATCTAATAGATCCTAGAGCCTTCCGATCAAGAACCTCTCATTCTTCATCTTTCATATCTGAGGGTTTGCAAGTAACCCCTCCCAACAGTAAGTACAAATCTTTTTGATACAGATAATCCTCAATCTGCATCCTCCATAATTGGTAGTTCTTGCCATTAAACTTTTCCATCCGTAGCTTACTGTCTTCTGTCATTGCTCAACTCCCACTCAAACAGAAACCCTGTGAGTACCTATAATCAAAACACACTAACCAAATCTAATCCAATCTGTTAGTATTCCAACCAAATGCTCTGATACCACTTGTCAGGGAAGTCCAAGAACAAACACACCTGTTCTGATTCCTCTTGTTGGATCTTGCTCCTCAGAAAGAGTACAATATGATTACCAAATATAAGCAATTATAAATGCGGAAATAACTAGAAACACAAATAGCTGGAATTCACCAATAGCACAGAATATGAGAGACAATACACTATCTTGTATTAACACTTTACAGAAAAGAATACAACAAAGAGCCGCCACACTCTTTCACCTTACAGAGGTTTGCCACACCTCAAGTGTACAGTAGTTCTTCTCACACAACACTCTCCTACACAAAAAAAGGTCCCAACAACCAACTCATAAACAGAATTGGTGTTCACCTCTCCAACTAGTCAGTAATAACCCTGTCAGTTCACCAAGCACTCAAAAGTACTTCAAGTTTATCTCCCATGAACCTGCAACTTGCAATTCAACAGACCATACTCACATGTAGATCCCCTATGAGCTTGCAACAACCTGCAACTCAATGATCTTACAATGGAAGCAACTTACTTGCCTTCCTTTCTATCTCATGCCTTAATTACAATACATGCCAATGGGTCTATAAATATATCCCTAACTCAAACACTAACTTAGACTCTTAATTTAGACAATTATCCTCGCAACCAAAGACTCTAACTGGCCTTTACATGCAAACACTTTGTTCACTTAACTAATTGTCCGTGTAACGAGCAGTTCTAGAACACACAGGCGACCGACGTCAGTCCCTGCTAGTCTGGTTCTGCTGACGTCGGCCGACTCCCTGCCGTCGCCGGTGGCCTTCTGCACTGGGTCACGACCGACGTCGGTCCTGCTGCTGACGCCGGTGCTCCTGGATCTCAGCAACCTTCTTGTTCCACCTGTTTGCAAAGAGTTGAAGCTTTTAGCTCCACAACTCAACACTTGGTGTATGCCACTCTTCTATATCTTTGGCTCTATCTTTATCCATCTTTATTCCTTCTTCAGATACAACAAAACCTAAGTAGATCAGCTCTATTTTCAAAAAAGTACACTTTTTGAGGTTGATTAGTAGTTTTTCTTCTTACAATCTTCTCAAAACCATTTTTAAGCGCTCAAGATGTTCATCCTTTGAATTATTGTAAATCAAGATATCATTAAGATAGACAATGGAAAATTTACCTGTGAAGGGTTTTAAGTACCTCATTCATGATCCTCATAAAGGTACCTGGGGCATTTGTCAATCCAAATGGCATCAAAAGTCATTCATACAAACCATCATTTATTTTGAAAGTTGTTTTCCATTCATCCTTATTTGAGGATATCCAATTTTGAGATCTATCTTATAAAAATACTTAGCACCACTTAGATAATCCATCAAATCATCTATTCTAGGTAAGGGAAATCTATTCTTGATAGTGATCTTGTTGACAACCCTTGAATCAGTGCACATTCTCCAACCTCCATCTTTTTTTGGTGCCAAAACAATTGGTATTGTACAAGGACTTAAACTTTTTGTAACGAATCCTTTATCCAATAAGTCTTGTACCTATTTCTTGGTTTCTTCAATTTTTTGTGGAGTCATTTTGTGTGTTGCTTTGTTTGGAAGGTTTGCTCCTGGTATGAGATCAATATGGTGACTAATACTCTTTCTTGGAGGAAACTCACTTGGAAAATCATCCACAATAATGTCAATGAATTCATTCAAAAAAATTTGAATTTGTATAGATAGTTCATTCAACTAAGTATTAGTAATCACTATTTTTAGCTTACCAATGACAACAAAACTTATCTCTTCCTTCTTGATATGATGCAATAATTCCTTACCATTTGTTAATAGCACCTTTGAATTCTCTTCTACAGTTGTACCTTCTTCTTTCAAAGGTGTAAGAACATGTTTCCTACCATTCTTCTCACAAGTGTAAGTGTTATTTCTACCATCATGAATTGCCTTTCTATCATATTACCAAAACCTTCATAAAATAATATGACACACGTCCATGGGCATTAAATCACACAATACCTCATCCTTATAACTTCCTATTTGAAATTCTACTTTACATTACTCAATTCACTAAGATTTGATGACCCTTTTGCAACCAAGATACTTTATAAGGAGTTGGATGGATTACTTTTTTTAGATTCAACTTGTTAACTATTTCAACATACACTAAATTATTTGTACTCCCATTATTAATAATAACTTGACAATAATTACTTTGAGCTTTGCAAGTAGTCTTGAAGAGGGTCTTCCTTTGAGGAGGTTCTTTGATTTCCTTAGCATGTTTGAGCAATATATTTTTCATAAGGATTCCCCAACTTTTGGAGCATCTTCATGGATAGGTGAACTCACACTCTCTTCTTCTTCAAATTGTGCTAGCTAAATATAACCATGGCTTGTAAATGTATTCTCGGGTCATTCATAAAACTTATGCCCAAATTTGTCACACTTAAAACATCTACCAATAAATCCTCTACATCTTCCTTTATTGAATAGCCTTCTACCTCTAAAATATTACCTACCTCTTGAAGATTATTCTTGTCTCTGTGAGCTGCTACCTTTTCCTTGTGTTTGCAATTGATTCATTTCTCCTTGTTTTCCTCTACCTCTATAAATTTTGCTCTTTCCTCTTGTATGCTAAGGATGCTTTCTATATTCTTCTAATTTTAGGGCATACTAGTATGCCTCTTCAACCATTATAGGTGTGAGAATACTAATCTCATTGTGTATGTTAAATCTCATCGCATTTTTATATCTAGACACATTCTCCATTTCCTCATCAATGTGACATGCTTTTATTATCAACCTATAGAACTTTTTAGTATAATATTTCACTAACATTTCTTTTTGTTTCAGATTTTGAAGTATTTTAAAAATATTGGTTTGATAATCCTTAGGCATGAACTTACCTTTGAGCTTGGCTACCATCATGTCCCAACTCTTAATCTTTGGCTTTCTTTTTCTTCTCCTTTCTTCCTATACACCATCCCACCATAGGGATGCATGACACTTGAGTCTAGTCATGGAAAATTTAACTTTCTTGTCTTCATCAACATTTTCATAGTCAAATTAATTTTCCAAAGCACTTATGTAATCTATCAAGTCCTCCACATTCAGGATGTCATCATACATTAGAACCTCTATCTTGGGATTTGCACTACCACCCATTATTGCTAAAGGGGTCATAGGTCTCCATGAGACCTATAAGGGATACTAAGGCCTAATTGAAAAGTGTAATTGCTTAAGTGTGACCCATGGATGCTATGGCTGACCTATGACAATGCATTTAATCTGTCTTAGCATGATAGAATTCTTAAGGGTTAAGGCAAGTATTATGGCCGACCTAGAAGTTGATAGTCACAAAGACTCTATAAAGAGTGAAAGCTAAGGTATTAGTTTTGTGGATTTTTTATGAGGAAGAGTTGAGAGAGTAGAAGATAGAGGTGAAGGAAAGAGATCAGAGGGAGTGTTCCCAATGGATGGACTAAAGAACAAATCAGGTTGAGGATATTTTTGATGTCATAATAGTGATCATGCAGATCGATAGATTGAGGATGAACGAATAAGTTTAGAGTGATCCAAAAGGGTGTTTGGATGCATTGCTTGTATGAGAAAATTTGAGTGTGTGTGTGAAGAGTTGAAAGAGAGGTGTTATACATTGATTCTCAATTAGATTGAAAAGCAATCAGAGTTTTGGAGCTGTTGATTTCATAAGTGTTGTGTGGATGCTCAACATCTAGATCAAGTTGGTGTTTATTCATACTTAAGGATGTGTGATCCTTATGAAGTGGATGCTTCACTAAAAGGTCTCATGTTTGTGATCATCCTATAGGGCAAGCAGTCCATGTGTTTTCAGGCTTGAGAGTGGGTTTTATTCCCTATGAGGGTTTCTCACAGAATTCATATGTTATGTGTTTGATCTTGCATCATCTTTCTTATTCATTGTTATGAACATCTTGTATGCTTCAAGAATGTTTGTGGTCATTGATTGAGAGTTTGAAAGGATTACAATTGAAGTTTGAAAAATCTTGCATCACTGATTCACCTCCTTCTCAGTGATTGTACCTCCAATAATTGGTATCAAAGTCAGACCTTCATTTCAAGTTTAACCACTTAAAGGTGATCTAAGGTACATTATGGCAAGTCAAAAGAGGGTTTCTCTACAAAACAAGCATCATTGTTCAATGGGTTAAATTATACTTTTTAGAGTGAAGAGATGAGGACATACATCATGTCTTTAGGGTTTGATATTTGGCAATCTATCATGGATGGTTATACTATACCAACTACCCCTCCAACTAGTGTTGCTAACAAGAAGTTGAGTGAGAATAATTCTAAAGATATGAATGCTATCATTTATGGTCTATCTACGGTTGAGTTCACCAAAGTGATCCGTTGCAAGTCTGCCAAAGAAATTTGGGTCAAATTATAGACTATCTATGGAGACTCAAAGGTAAAAAAGGCAATTTGAAGGTCTCAAAATGAAGGAAGAATATATTATGGCATCTTATCTTCCAAGGGTTGATGAGGTAGTAAAGATGATCATAGGTCTTTGAGAGGTGATTGGAAAAGTTGTGATTGAAGAAGCTACTATAGTACAGAAGGTATTGAGGACTCTTACACTTAATTTTGACTCAAAAGTTTCTACTGTAGAAGAAAGTCATGATCTCACTCAATTAAAGATGGATTAAATGCATTACATCCTTACTTCCTATGAGATGATAGTTGATGAGGATAAACCTCATAAGAAGGAAACAACCTTAAAGGTGATCAAGGAGACAAAATCAAAGAAGAACAAGTTAATTCTTGAAGATTTTGATCTTAATAAAGATCAACTTGAAGCCATGATTGTAAGAAAATTGAATGTAGGATCCGGTAAGTATGAAGGAAAACTTTATTTTAAATGTTTTTCATGTGGCAAATTTGGTCATTTTATAGCTAAATATATAGGTAGAGACAAGTTTGAATAAAAATAAGCTTATAAAGAATCTCATGAGGATGAACATAAGAAATTTGAAAGTCTTAAAAAGTAGAAAAAGTTATTCAATAATAAAAATGGAAAGAATAAATCATACAAAAGAAATAAGATTATTTACCATGAAGAAGATAGTAACTCATCTACATAATAAGAAGTAAACATATCTGACAGTGATGATTATTTTCATGAGGACAAGGAGACATTATTCATGTATTTTAGTGATGATGAAGGTGAATGTTGTTTAAGCAAAAATTTATTTGGTAGAGATATCTTAGAGGAAGAAGATGATAAAGTCACTCTTGAAGATAAATATCTAGATACAGTGGAAGAAATGAAGATACTACAAAGAAAAAATAGAAAATAAGATTTCTTGATCAAATCCTATGCGGAGTAAATTATAATTTTTGAAGGATAAGTAATGAAGTCAAGGAGCATGATGATATCATGCAATAGCTTGAAACTTAGGTTTGTAATCTTAATGAAGAAGTAAAGATTAAGGATGAAGAGTGTATCATGTATCAATCAAATATGGAGTCTTTGCAGATGAAACTAAATCAAGCTATGAGCAAGATTGAAATGTTTTAGAATTTAGAAGCAAGCAACTCTAAAAGAGATGATCTCATGATAAATAAAGATTCAAATAATGATTTAGATAATAAGGATGAATTGATTAATGCTCTTAAATATTTTAATATTGAGAAGAAAAAGAACAAGAATATGATGTCACAAATCAAGGACTATGAAGATTAATTTAGTGTGTTTGAAGTAAGAATGAATGATAACACCAGGGAACATGAAGATACTATCAAACATCTCAATAGTTAATTAGAAACTATGTCTAAAATCATAAAATCTAAATAAGATGGGTTTTTAAGGTATGTGATTAAAATTGAGTAATTAAAAGATAATTTAGACAAGACATATTATAAGGTGAAGTCATTTTTAAAGTTTGAAAAGAGCTCAAATGATCTTGATAATATTATGAGTATTCAAAATCATGCAAGTGATAGAAATGGTCTTGGATACAAAGAAGAACAAAAACATGCAACTCAATACAAGATAAAGGATAATGTGAATAAGGATAATTAGACTTTAAAGATCAATCATCATTTAAGGAATGAAGGTATTTTCAGAATGAAAAAAATCATATCAGACAACCAAATGCTATGAGGTATGCAAATTTCAATGGTCATTGTAACTCTTGCACTTAGTTTGTTCATAGGCCAAAAGACTATAAAAGATCCTCAAATAATGAAGTTGCAAGGAATTATGGGCAAGAAAATGGAAAGCATGAAGAAAATCATCACTCAAGATAGTCAACAGGTTTATAAGGAAATAATGACATCTTTTTCTACAAGTGTCAAGGGTTTGGTCATATTACAAAGTTTTGTAATATATTCATTAGGAGACCAAATGATCAAGTACATGAATTAATTCATGAAACTTTAAAGAATCATCATATATATCAATTAAAATGTATGTAGAATCTGATAAACCTCATTTTTTTCAAATGTAATGAGAGAGGTCACATAACAAGATAATGCAAGAATGATCACTATTCTACTTCAAAAACTATCAATACTATCGTGAAGAGAAGGAGCCAGAGTGAATGGAGGCCTAATAAGGTAAATGAAAAACATGCTCAAAGTGGATTATTTATCATGATAGAATAGGAAACAAATTCAAGTATCAAGTAACAAGACTTATCTACCCAAATGGGTAGGTAAATTAAGAAGGATCCTGAGATAAAAGAAAAGAATAAGGTTGAGGACTCATTCAAAGTTAATTTGAAGATGAGGAAGGACTACAAGTCAAGTAAGAGCATGGAGATATGGGAGTATCCCAAGTTTTGGGATATTTATTCCCTCTATGATAACTAGGTGTCTCTACCTATGCTTATTAGGAGACATATTTCATGTGTGGAAGTAAGTGTGTGTGCTCTAGGTAATGATCAAAATTCCAGTAAGTACAAAGGTATGTTCTCTTCAATTTGATAATATACAAGGTATGCATTTGAATGAGATGGGAGCATGACTCTGTTAGGGGGAGTGATTTGAAGAATATGTGCATGATGTGAGGGAGTTTATATATGAAGATGTCTAAGTCATGATATAAGTGTGAAGATGTATGCTACAATTGTGAATTCATATAACATTGATATGATGAGCTTGATGTTAAGGGGAGCTTTCTAAGCTCATGTGAGCAGTTTGACATAGGGCAATGAATCAAGTTGGCATGCATTGAGTAAAGAGACCCTTGTGATCATTAATGTCAAAGGAGGAGAAAGATCAAAGGATCACAGAAGCTCAAGTTCAAATTGATGTAATAAGCCATTATGAACGTTTTTTTTGACATGAAATGGAGCTTGATGTTAGGGGGAGCTTTGTTGAGCTATGTGAGAAGTTGATGTTAGGTTAAATCATTGAGTTGTCATATTGAGAGCATGAGATCATTTAGTGCATTAATGATCAAAGTGATTAGATTGATCAGAATGGAGAGTGTTTAAATTAGTTAAGTAATTAATAGATGATATTAATGGTATGTAAATTTGCCATCAATACCCTATGGGGTGATTATTGAGCATGGTCTTTAATGTGCTTATGTTATCATTGATGTCAAATAGAGCATGTCATACTAGAGCATTCATGATAAAGAAGTGTCTGATAGTTTGGAGAGATATGACACATCTGTAGGTCAGATAAGGCTAAGTAAACAAGTTGTGATGACATCCATAGATGTCTTGTTGAATATCTGGTGTGTCATTTGATTCATTTAGAGAATATTAATGTATGGATGGTTTCCCTTAGCTTAAATATGATTATCCAAGTTCATCACTTTAGGTCATGTAGGTATGAGCGTAGTAACAAGTTTGTGTATTTAGGTGCAAAGTTGATTTCTCAAGCAGAGTTCACTAAGTGGTCCCAGGTACTTCATGCCAGATGTTGTCATCTAGTGCAAAGATCTATAGGTGAGCATTTAATCATATCATATGGACTCTAATGGGAAGTGTTTTCTAGCTAAAAATATAATGACCTATCATATATCATTTGATCTTTTCAAACTAGTGATCTAACAGATGATCATTCAAAATATCTAATTGCATTGAAATCTGGGTGTTCAACTATACATGCAGATCTACGACAAGTATATAATCTTGTCAGATAAAGATTCAATGGTGAGCATGTGATCAATTTGTCAGATTAGGTATCCTGAGATTGCACACACTATTGAGTCAATAATTCAATATAATTCTCACAAATAATGCAAAGGTTCCAAGTGGTAAGTTCATTGGAGACTAACTACAGTGTGATTAGAAGGCATATGAGTTTGCCAAGTGGCTTCATCTTGGAAGCTAGGATCTAAGATCAATAGTGAGCATTGCAGGGTAGAGACCAGAATACTTATAAGGATATTGATGGATCATGTTTTTCTAAAAGTTTCCAAGGAGAATGAGATGATGATATAGTTTTTGATGTTTAGCATTTACACAGTGACCATTGGAATACGAATATTCAAATTAATGAAAGAAAAGCAGAAATGAGTTTTTGATCTATATCTTGAGCATATGGTAGAATTTTCTAATAGTTTTAAAGATAAAATTTTATAGGACTTCAAGATGAATATATAAAATTTTATTATAAGGTCTGAATGTTTTTTAATTTGTAAATATTGAGCTTCAAATATGACTTTTTGTTTGTTCATGGTGCTACTGTGTACAAGACTATTATTTGATTAAATTGTACTTTAGTAGAAGAGTGTTTTGGTGGGAGTAATCACATGAATATTCAATAGAGGTTCATATGGAGTGGACCCATATATTTAAAAGTGATATTATATTCTTATTTTGCTTGATGAAGTGATAAAAGGGGTGATAGGTATCCATTAGACCTATAAGGGCTATTAAGACCTCATTGAAAGGCATATTTGCTTAAGTGTGACCCATGGATGCTATGTTCAACCTATGAGGATGGTATTGAGATATTTTTTAGCATGATATAAGTATTAAGGGTTAAGACAAGTTTTCTGGCCAACCTAGAAGTTGATATTCATGAAAACTTTATAAAGAGTGAAGACCAAGGTAATGGTTTATAGATTTCATGAGAATGTGTTGAGAGAGTAGAAGATAGAGGCAAAGGAAAGAGATCAGAGGGATTGTACTTATTGGATGTACTAAATTATATAATAGATTGAGGATGATATAATAAGCCTAGAGTGATCCAAAAGGCATGTTTGGATGTATTGCATGGATGATCTAGTTTGAGTGTGTGTGATGAGTTAAAAGAGAGGTGTTATACATTGTTTCTCCAATTAGATCTAAATTCAATTATATTTTTATATTTTTTGATTTCATAAGATGTTTTTTTGGTTCTCAACATCTAGAACAAGTGGGTTCTTATTCATACTTAGGGGTGGGTGCTCCTTGTAAAGTGGGTGCTTCACCAAAAGGTCTCATGTTTGTGATCATCTTATAGGACAAGTAGTTCATGTGTTTTTAGGCTTGAGAATGGGTTTTATTTCCCATGAGGGTTTTCTAGAGAATTCATGTGTTATGTGTTTGATCTTGCATCATCTTTCTTATTCATTGTTATGAATATCTTGTATGCTTTATGAATGCTTGTGGTCATTGATTAAGAGTTTGAAAGGATTACAAGTGAAGTTTGAAATATCTTGCATCATTGATTCACCTCCCCTCACCCCTCTCAGTGATTATGCCTCCAATATGGATTACTCCTAATAGAAAGTATGGTACAAAAATGTTTCAATTCTCTTAAAATTTGAAGTCTCAAAATAGTGTTTAAAGCTTGGAAAAAAGAATCTTTCAAGATAAAATTAATTTGGAAGCTAGAAGTGAAAGTATCCAACAACAAAAGATGGAAGAAATAAATAATGAAAACCTTCTTAAAGAAAAATAAGGAATTGCCTATAAGCTAGAAGACATCTTCAAGGAAGAAATCTATTGGAGGCAGAAATCAAGGATCAAATGGCTCAAAGAGGGAGATACGAATACCAAATTATTCTACCAGTCTTGCAAAATGAGGAGACAACACAACTTTAGAAGAAAGTTGAACACAAGAGAAGTAGTGGAGGACCCGCAGAAAATCAAAGATGTTCTGGTAAACTTCTAGAAAGACATCCTCAATGAAGATCATAGTTTAAGTAGAGAAGAACATAAAACTTCCTTAATCATATCCCTCATTTGGTCACCAACTAGGACAAAGATTTATTGATGGTAGACATTTCCTTAGAAGAAGTCAAAGTAGCCCTTTTTAACATGACATGTGATAGATCTTCAAGGCCAAATGGCTTCCTGGCTCTATTTTTTCATCATTTCTTAGAGATCCTTGGTGATGATCTTAGAGAGGTAGTTCAAGAGTCTAAAAATTCTAAGGCTATGCTAAGAACTCTCAATGCTACCGTTTTGGCCCTTATTCCTAACAAATCTAATTCAAATCCCCAACATATTTTAATCCTCTCTGTAATACCATCTACAAAATTATCTCTAAAGTTATTGCTAACATGATCATATAATCATCCCATCACTGATCTCAAAGGAGCAAGGTGGGTTTGTCAAAAGAAGACAAACTTCAGATGGTATCATCATGGCCCAAGAGATCATACATTCTCTAAGTACTTCAAAAAATAAATGAATGCCTATCAAGTTGGATATATCTAAGGCATATGATATAATCAACTAGGACTTTTTAGATAGTATACTGTCGAGGTTCGATTTTAGAGATGAATGGAAAAATTGGATCAAAAGTTGTTATGCCACCCCTACATTCTTTGTGATTTTCAATGGTTCTCCAAAAGGCTTCTTTTCTTCCTCTAGAGGTTTACGACAAGGCGACCCCCTCTCACCCTACCCTTTTATTCTTGTCGCTGAGGCTCTTGGCAGAAGATTCAAAGCTTTAAAAGATTGTTCCAAAATTAAAGGTATCCAAGCTATCTCATCAAGAATGACCTAGACTTGTTAGCAATTTGTAGATGACAATATGATCTTTGCCTCCCCATCTTTTCAATAAATTCGAGAGATTAAAGACATTCTAGCAAGCTATGAGAAAGTGTTAAGACAAAAAATCAACATGAACAAATCTAAGACGATATTACTTAATGTTAGCCCTAGACACCATACTTTTATTTGTAGAATCTTGGCTATGGAGAATGTCGCCATTTGGCAAACTTATATTAGATTTCCTCTTTTTAAAGGATTAGGGAAACAACACGTGGAACAACGTAGTTAATAAAATTAGAAGTAAGCTCAATAATTGGAAAGGTAATCTTTTGTCATCAACATGCAAACTAACTCTTATAAAAGTCATCCTTCAAGCCATGCCTATATATTGGCTTTCTCTAATGGCCAAAACCTAAAGGAATCATCAAAGAAATTTATAAACTCTTAGAACTTTTTTTTGGCAAGGAACATGTGAGAATTTCAAATTTATTCTAATGGCTTGAAAAATGGTTTGCACGCTGACTTGCCGAGGAGGTGCAGGTATAAGAAATACCAAAATGTTCAATACAACACTTATTGCTAAAATAGTTTGGAGACTTGGCATAAGCACCTCTGAACATTGGAGCAATATTCTAAGGAGAAGTGTCTTGACAATGGAAAACCTGAAAGAATCTTCCCTACAAAAGACTTACTTTAGGTATCAAACTGTTTAAATAATATTAGGGAGGAAAGGGATTTCTTACTTAAAAAGATGTTCGGAAAACTGCAAAATGGGAAGATTACAAACTTTTGTGAAGATTCATGGATTTGTGAACACCCACTTCAAATGGAGGAATTTAGAAGAATTAGCAGGGAAAGCAAAGATCTTTGGGGACATAAGGTCAAGGATTACTAGGTGGAAATTATCTCATAGGGACATATTACTAGAAGTTGGAAGATATTCTAGAATCATGATGGCTCCCAAAATGCGGCTCATAGGGAACTAAGTAATCTCCTTCAAGGCTTTTGTATTCCTTAGAACCTAATAGTGTTATTCTTCTCTGTAACTTCAAAGGTTCAGATCTTTACACAGTCAAAGAAGGGTATAATCAACAAATTGCCAACTCTCATGTTGACACTGAGGACTTTCATTAGGATAAGATATGGGCATCTATATCATGGCTTGAAGCCAACGTTTTTCTATAGTTGGCTATTCATGGGAAGATTTTAATAAGGGAACATCTTAAGAAGAAAGGGTACTTATGTCCCACAAGATGTGTTGTCTATTTTAATAGCACATAAGAGATGAATCACATGCTCTTAAATTGTGATTATGCATCTAAGCTTTGGTGCAAATTCCTAAATTCTTTCAACATTAGTTGGGTGTTAAGCAAGTCCCTCTCAACTTAGCTTCAAGCATGGAAGTGTGTTACTAATTTGAATCTCCTTAAATATTTGTGGAATATGACTCTTACTATTATCATTTGGAAAGCGTGGTTATAGAGAAATGCAAGAATTTTCAATGAGCACCATGTACTTAGAATTCAAGAGCAACTTTGGAGAGATAAAAAAAAGACTATAATTAATTTTATTTCTATTTTACAATGGCGGAAGAATAAAGAGGTTAATCTAAGTGAGTTGAATATTTTTCGTAATTGGCCCCCCCCGAGAAGACATTATGATAAGATGAAACCATCAAACAAAAGGATTAATAAAGCAATAAAAAACAATTTTGGTTGGGAGCTTCTGCCAAAGGATTGGTATAAGTTAAGTTTGATAGAGCTTCTAAATCAAACCCAGGGGAATCAGGAGCATGAGCAATCATAAGAAATGATAAAGGGGACGTAGAGGCTTTTACAAGTCTTTACACATTTATCAACACTAATAATATAGTAGAGGCGGAAGGGTTGATTCTGAGACTAAAAATGGTTATCAAAAATAAAACTAATACGCAAATTGTAAAGGAAGACTCCTTAATCTTGATCACAGCAATTCAAGAGAAGAAAAAGCGAAACTGATGGCTTCAAAATCTTGTTCAAGAAGGCAAGAACCACCTAAACTAGTTGAAATAAACAAGCAATAAGCATGTATACAGAGAAGGTAATAAGGATTTGGATTGGGTGGAAAATTTGTGTGTGAACTCAAATGCAAGAGCCATGACTAGAAGAATGGAAAATATCATGCAAGATCCGAGTTTTCACAGGTTTAAAAATATTCTTGTTGAAAAGTGCGAGAAGAAATAATCAATTTAACAAGTGTGTTAATTGGCAAGAAGACTTAGTCTTTTTAGTAATTGTCATCAAATAGCAAGTGCATGCATCATATATGCTAGTTCATTTTAGAAAGCATGTTTAGTAAGTAAACTTGCATGCAAATTCCATGAACATGCTAAAAGAACGCATGTTCTTTTTAGAAAGTACGCATAGGTTAGTTCTTCAAGGTGTGAGATTAGAACATTGGCTTTTTTATAAAAGCTAGATCCTTGATGCATTAGTAAGTTGTTATTTTGGTAATTCTTGAAATTAATAAAAAAAGTAGATCATTATGTGATTCTTTGAATTCTAAAAGTATACAATTTTGGGAGTTTACAAATCAATTTTCTTGAATGAAGCCTCCAAGAATACCATGGGGCTTATGTGAGCACTACTAGAGTGCTCTCATATGTTTTCCATGCTCTAAAATTTGCTTTAGTACTCTACTCAACAATACATGCATCCTACAACTCAACAATAAAAAATGCACGATTCCAAGAGGTATGAATCGAGCATAGTCCCAAAATGCCAAAGAACCCAAAAGGATGGTTGATTTATCTTCCTTATGAACACTTGAACATGTTTGTTTTATATGAAGTGGGTTTGGTTGCAGACAAACTTGTTTGTATAAGCATGTTTCAACATAATAGTTTCTATTGTTAACAAACATGCTGGCAAGATTAGTTGACACTAAACCCATCATATGTAACTAGTTTTTTAGATGTTTGTGGGCCCCTAGATGTCTGATAATCCTTGAGCCTTTATGCATATATTTTTCACATTGTTTGTACTATTATGCATCTCTACCATTGTAATTTATATCTCTCAAGTGAGTGTGACGATGTTCAAATTATTCAATTAGTCACACGTACTATGAAGCTTTCACTTAGTTATTCCAATCAAACTGAATTACAACTTGTTTCATGATCCAGTTTGGATCATAGAGGGAATATTTATATCTTATCAATATACAAGGCAAGAGGCATCATGTATATAGTTGGAGACACTTTTTCAGCCAAATACTTTAGACAATATACATATAGATAAGCCACTAGAAATATAGCAAATATAAGTCACTATGATTTTTATTCACTAATGTCACCCACTCATTACAATAAGAAATAATTAAACAACTTTGTGAGCACATCTATATGATCTTACATTGATGTTGTGGCTTCGGTACCTTGAGTCTTTGGATACCTCTCAACGTATATCAAATATATGCTCAGAAAGGTATGATCTACCAAAATTTGTGTGAGAAAGCTAATTATCAATAGATCACTAATGTCACCCACTCGTTATAGTAAGAAATAATTAAATAACTTTGTGAGCACCTCTATATGATCTTACATTGATGATGTTGTGACTCCAGTACCTTGGGTGTTTGGATACCTCTCGATGTATATCAAATATATGCTAAGAAAGGTATGATCTACCAAAATTTGTGTGAGAAAGTTAATTATCAACAGAGTTGGTACTCATCAATAAATTAGGGTAAAGTTTGTAAGCTAAATGATTCATTTGCATCACAAAGCAATGTAACTCTTCAATAACCTCTGGTTGAATGTAGTTTAGAGTATATTTACAAAAAACCTTGGAAACAAGGACAAGCCCAATTAGAGTGGTCGAGTCGTCCTTGACATGGAATAAGAATAAATTTGGGAGGTATTTGTGAGGGACTAAATATTTCTTGAATTGTAAGAATCAAACTACTTGAATGACTAGCTTGCAACAAGCTAAGGCATTTTTAACAAACAATAAGAACAATACAAGTGCAAAGCCATACATGTTCTCTCCCTATTCATAAGGACACAAGTTGTGCTGAGATGTTAATCTAAATTACATAAGTTGTGGAAAAAGATAGAACAATAGACAACCCTTACATAGATATGTGAAGAAAGAAAAATATATTTAGTTATGCAGAAAGGTACAAGCCTCTTCTAATAGATGAGTCCAATAAAATATCAAAACAATTAAGTAGTAGATCTACTTAATATGTGAATGAAACTAATGTGTATCAAATTTTTGATACGAGAATGAAGGGTTGATTAATTATTTATTTAAAAGTAGAACGGTAGAGCAATACATAGTCCATCAAAATCTAAGAAACAAATGAAGTACTATTTATCTAGTTTTCAGTATGAGGGACATTAGTTGTTTTTCCTTCACATCTATGTTATTACGTATTAAAAATACACAATGGCATAACGATACATAGCTCCTTAATAGCTAAAAACTTCTACAAAGGACTACTATATGGCTAGTTTTGAATGTAAGGGATAAGCAATGGTCCTCCATTCTTGTGTGTTGTTATGTATCTAATTGTGTCCAATAAGAGAACAATAGAGTCACTTAAATGATACGAAACAAGTGAATTGCTATATACCTAGTTTTGAATGCAAGGGGAAAAGGATGTCTATCCCTTCTCATTATGGCACATATCTCGAAACACAATGATTGCACGACATTTAGAAAAATTGAAACTATGAAATAAACGAGCTTACTATATAACTAGTTTTCAATATGAGGGTGGAGGGACAATCCCTTCTCATCAATATTATGTATTTAAAAACAGTGGTAGAAAAGCGTGTCGTCCCTTAAAAACATGAAACAAATGAATCACTATATAGCAAGTTGGAATATAAGGGAGAAACGGTGGGTGTCCCTTCTCATTTATGTTGCTTTGTTTCCAGATGCAGAAAGATAGATCAATGTAGTCGAATAAAAGCTATGAAACAAGATTGCTACATATCTAGCTTTGGATGTAATGGTGAAGGGAGATATCTAGAAAAAAATGATATAACAAAATTAGAAACTTCAAAGCTAGGAAACAAATGAACTATTATATGCCTAGTTTTAAATATCAGTGGCAAATGATTAGTGAATTGGAATATAACAAAAATTAGAAACTTCAAAGCTAGGAAACAAATGTACTATTATATGCCTGGTTTTGAATATAAGTGACAAATGATTAGCGAATTAGAATATAAGGGAGAAAAGGTGGGTGTCCCTTCTCATTTATGTTGCTTTGTTTCCAGATCCTAATGATAGATCAATGTAGACGCTTAAAAGCTATGAAACAAGAGGCTTGCTACATATCTAGCTTTGGATGTAATGGTGAAGGGAGATATCTAGAAATAAAATGATATAACAAAATTACAAACTTCAAAGCCAGGAAACCAATGAATTGTTATATGCCTACTTTTGAAAATAAGTTAGAAGGGCCGATTATATCAATGAATACAATTTTAGACTAATGATTGGGAACTTTAAACGAGTGAATTAATATATATGTTTTTTTATTTTTTTTGAAGTGAAATTTATAAATATGAACAAAATAATTACAACGAGGGATGATAATAACACTTCAATTCAACAAAAAATAGTCCATTAAACAAAGAAAGAAAAGCACTACGCTAAGTTAGAACACATTGTAATTACAACCATCAATAACAAAAAAACAGACCATCAATAGTATGAGAAAGAGATCAATTGTCATGAGCAATGGTAAAGATATATCATTCCTCTTGAGAGTCCATTCTTTGTTCAATGAGGAGGTGTGATGGGTGGTACTTGCTAGGTTCCAAGCCTGCTCTTTGTGCTTTTCTTTATTGTGTTTTTGGAATGAGGCCTAGTTGCTTTGCAGAGGGGTATCTAGAGTGGATGCAGTGATTGCAGCTTCCAATCTTCATTTGGCAGATTCAAAGAGAATAATAGCATTTATTCCCTCCATGGGTTTCTCATGTTTAATCACCATTTTGCTCAAATTTTCAATACAAGATTGAAGAGAATGAGTTTTTTCATGTTGCAGTTCAGTGAAATGGAGGAGATTGGCAAGGGTTGTTTTTATGCAAGTGTTATGAACTCCTTTGTCATCAAGGATGCATGCCAGTTGTTGTATCATGGCAGATATGTTGAGCATGGCTTGAAGGATTTCCTCTTTCTTCGATTCGGGAGTGTAAAGAAGGGAAAGAGGAATAGCCCTGATTATACTGTGTGTGACTGGGATGAAAGTGTTTTTTGGGGGCATGAGGTGGAAGAGTAATGCTAATTCTACCTCCATGAGTAATATGATGGCTTACTACTTGAGTGGGGGCAGACAAGCATATTGGCATGTGGATATTGATCACATCAATATTAAGACCAAGACGTCTAAATGACAAATTCGGAGCTAAAGGGACTTTAGGCATTTTTTTGGTGAACAATTCTTTAGAGAAGGCTTGCACAAATTAAGGGTTATAAGGGGGGCCAAGGGCTTTATTCATAGCACAAAAATGAGCATAAGTAGAGGTAGAATCCAATATCTTAGTGAAGTCCATTACTTGAGGCCAACAAGACTGATGGTGAGGATGTGGCTCTTATTGGGGTCAAAATCTGGTGGGAAGTTCCTACTACATGAGTTTTGTCTCATATTCCTCAACATTGCTAGGCTACCGCTGAGTGGACTTTGTTTTGGTGTGTTGCTGTGGAACTCTTTTTGCGTCTATTGTAGGAAAATCCTTAGGTCGCCATTTGTTCCTTTGATACACTTGAAGCTCTTTTCTATGGAGGATGTCCCTATTCTTTTCATTATGCTTTCCTTTATTTATAAGTCAGGATGGTGGGTCATCATTTTTCACAGTTGCAAGGTTGATGTGGATTTTTCTAGTGTGATCCTAAAGTGATTGCATCAGGTCATAGAGACTTCGACAGAACTCCGAGACTGTTTGGTGATAATTTATTTCTACTAAGAGAGTTGCACGCTCTAGATGCTGCTTAGAAATTGTGTCTAGGAGAGTTTTTAGAGGGAAAATGTATAATGGCCTGATATTCAAACAATCATCTTGGTTGTGGATGTGGTGCCTTTTTTACCAACCCCACTATGGATGAACAAGGTATCTTGCCCCTGCTCCCATGCCTCCCAATGAGCCATATCATGACTGATCAGATTTCGATTTGAACTTTATGAAACAAACATGTGTCAAGTTGTGACGAGCCAATCAAGAAAAATAGAGATGCAAACATTATCATGGGCAGTAACAGTAAAGAGCATTGTTGAGAGTTGTTTGTTGTTTGGCTGAAGATGCCATGTGGAAGGAGACACTCGTGTTGTGTGGGAAGGAGCCATACGGTTGCTCGATTGTTGTGCAATGGTGGTGGCATTGAGAGGAACCTTAGAGAGGAACCAGAAATATAATAAAAGATTGTGTAACAAAATCACATTGAGAATCAGGTTGATGAGGACAAAAATCACGTTGAGCACTAGGCTGAAAATGATGATGGTAGTCAAAAGAGTTGATGACAAGACAAATGGGGGGGCAGAAAATCATTCAAAGACAAAGGTAAATGAATAAAAAATTAACAGAGCAAGGCAGAAAGGAGTGAAAGTGGTAAAGGGGAAGCGAGTCGAAGGGATGGGCACAAGATTGGGAAGAGTGAATGGCAAGGGATTAGATTGAAAAAATGTCCAAGTCAGAATAGCAACAAGAAGACATGCAAATTTTGGGAGGGTACCAAATAAACTGGGAATCATGCGTGTCTTGAGAAATTCTAAGTACTCATTTAGCAAAGTCTTTCCACGCTTAAAGCCAGTTATGCAATACATTTGAGCGATTTGTTATGGTAGTTTGCTCTAAGTCTACCAGGCATGAAATATGATGTGGAAGTGGGCCTGAAGCAATGGAGAGTTGATGCTTATGTTTGGGATGCAAAGTAATGACCAAATTGGCCAGTTGGTCTGCAACACTACTGCTCCTTCGGGTCAATGTTGTATGATTATTTAATCAAACTTCTTAAGAGGATTCACTATTTGATAAAATATTCCCACCATCTTCCAATTCTTTGGGATATCAATTGTGCCAGAGTGCTTGTGTTATTGTTGAAAAAGTTTTGGAAATAAAATTAAAAATGATTCTCTAGTCGCCATCTATAATGAGATTATGAACCAACAACAGTCTTGTAATCCAAATTCTATGGACAAGCACGGAGTTCTGCATAATTGTTTGTTTGGGGTCCTATGTATTGTGCATAAGCTTGACTGTATTGTACTGTTTCATCTTTAATGGTTCCTCCAGTCCCTGCTTGACCTGGGTTTTTTTAGCGGCCCCAACATATATGCTGTTTTGAATACAAGGGAGAAGGGACAGATGTCCCTTCTCATCTATGTTGTTTTGTATATAGAAACACAATGACCGAGAACAATACATAGTCTATTAAAAGGTATGAAAGAAATATGACAATATATGTAGTTTCGAATATAAGAGAAGCAGAAATCATCATTTATCATCTATGTTATGTATAGAGAAAGACAATGAAAAAATGACGTGAGATCTTTTGGCAACTAAAAAATAAGCGAGAATTTTTTTTTGTCAATACTCGCATAAAAGGGAGAAAAACAAATTTCCAAAGCTAAGTGCAATCATATACTGTAAAAATTATTTAGTCAAGGCAATTTGAAATCTCACAAAGGATTATCATGAATATATTCTATGACAAGCTCAATCAAATTGTTCCATTAATTTTATGAGTGAAAGGAATACAAATTACCCATGGAATAAGAAAAAGTGCAAATGTGGAAACCAATTCGCAAATGACAAATAGGTAATCAGGATTGAATGGATGATTTCCATGTAAAATTTAAGGTAATAAAAAGTGAAAAATCTAAAATGTCAATAGGACATGCTGGAGAATCCAATGCATACTTAGCTGATCATCTTGACAAAACACATGACATTAAGCTCATTAAGATAATCATAATCAGTGGAGTGATGATGTAATGAAACACCACATGAGTGACATTTGCACAATTAAATTACAGATACTTCAAAGAATTAACTTGAGAATAACAGAAGAACCATTGAAAGCTAAATTTAGCATTTCTATCTAAAGTTCTAAACTATAATGATTATTGTGTTGGCCTGTTGTTAGGTGCAAGATACCAGTCATATGGAAGACCTGAATAATCGCCATTCAGATCACCTCTATCATCCACAATTTGTCTTTTCCTTATATATTTACTCCAAGAATATTGTACACAACACCTGCAAATACCAGAACAACCAAATAGTAACTATTATACAAGATTATAAGCAACTTCATTACTTTCAAGAAAAAGGTTTAAATATCATACTGGTGAAATATGTACACAAACTTGCCTTAAAGGTTGACATGTAACTTTGAACATTTTATGAGTGCACTTCTGGCGTGTACTTCCAGTTAGAAATTTTTGTTTCTTTTTAAAGAAGAGAATGGAGATGTATGCTCATCTCTACACCATTCTTTTATTTTAACATGATGCCACAATGGTTTCAATAGATACAAGGTTTTAAATCTGCTTCAATATGAAAAAAGGGTACCATCAAGTTTGTCATTTGTTTACTCTAAAAATTGCAATCAACTGTTACTTTGAATAATAATTAAATATTGGTTAGCTATGCTTACCGTAAGAGATCCATTTTCCCCTTTTATCCCTTTGTCACTCATTAAAAACTGTCCAACCAAAATACAAAGCCTTGAGCTAAAATCCTATGCACATATTCCACACATATTAGTGACCAAAATGTTATAGGTCTAGCATAAGCAGAACCATTATTAAACCATGTCCCAAGGATCAACGCCTATTGAAACTCATCAACACAAGGCATCACTGACTGGGGGCTCTAACAAAGTCTGTCTGCATATCCCAGCCATAAAACATGATTTTAACAAAGCTATGCAAAGTACATATCAACATTTCATTTACTGTCAACTTATTTTCACTACATTCTTGCTACCATTCATATAGGATTTTTAACTCATCCTTCTACCATCCCTCATGGGATTGTTAGCTTATATATCAGTCAAATCACCATCCACGTATCTGTTGACTTAGTTATGCCACCATCCATGAGACTGATTGCTCATATATTAATCATGACACTGCCGGCAAGATTGTTGGATTATATTCAATCATGCAACCATCCACTAGGTTATCGACTCATATATCCATCATGCCACCATTGATGTCACTGCTAACTCATATTCAATTAGGCACCATACATGGGACTACTAGCTGATATTCACTCATTCTTGCCACGATCACTCAAAAGACTACTTACCAACAATTCTTGCAGCGCTCCAGGTACTATATGGGACAACTGGAAAAGATCATTTAGTGCGACAACCACCGTGCCTCATGTGACTGTTTGGTCAGACTTAGCAATGACAGTTTTCATTTAACAAATAGTCAACTCCAACAGTACAAAGCACAAATCATACCATTCAACAATATTATTATATTCAATTTCTGTGCCAATAATATCAACATACCTTGAAAAGTCATTTGAAACTATATTTTATACCTTTAACCAAAGCTATAAAAGAAATTCTCCTTCGATCAAAGTTGCTGCAGATTTTTTTTGAAATGTTACAACTTGAAAATTGGAGCTAGAACCAAATGGAGTGACAATAGCCTTTCAAAAAAATCATAAAATGAGTTGCCAAGGTCATTATGGAAGAAATGCAACACGTTGAGTGACACAAAATAAGGACTCTAAAAATCCTTGACAATTCGCCGGTGGCTGCCACATAATTTTGACACATGTTAGAAGCATATATTTGAGGCCTAAAGAAAAGGCACCAAAAATGCTCTAACATGTTTCCCACAAAGGGACAAGAGTGATGTGCTAATCCCAAATGGATGTCTTAAAGCATGCAAGAATAAATTAGTCATCAACCCAGAGAAAGAAGCTCTCGATCAGGAATTAGAAGCAGTGGTGCAGAAAGCCCTATTATGCAAATTTAGACGTTTTGGCAAAGCGAGAGAGAGATGTATGTGTGGGCCACAAAAAACTAGTTTGTTAAGGGTGGCTTGGATCTCAAAATAACATCCAGAGGGTATTCCTTGGTTGTGATTTTCGTGGAGAAAGATGTAATTTTTTTTGGACCACCATGCTTTCATAGGAGCTCCAAATATTTATGAACATGGACACCGTTGTTTGATTTTTCTAAAGATTTCCAAACAAAGACTCATGTCTAGCTGCACCTATAAATCTCCATTGGGAAGAAAAGCAGAAGCCAACTTGACAATGATCATGTAAACTGGTCCACAACAATAAGAAAGCCCCATTTTTTCTCTGATGCTAGGATATATGTGCATCTCATTTTACCTAAGCCCCTTCTGAAAAGAATATGGCTGGAGATGGTGAATGGAACCCCTTGGAAACAACAAATAAATTCAAAGAAAATGAGCATTTGGACCAAGCTTTCATGCTAAATATTGCCCCAAATCCCCCAAAGAATGAAGAATATTTTCAGAGTCAAAAAGAAAAAACGATCTAGCAGTGTCTTCATATCCAAACCCTTTATCCAGAAGGGGAAAATCCATACTAAAGATGCAAATCTTAAGATCCAAAACAACTTTGACAACCAAGAAGATTTGGCTGACCAAGAAAATGAAATGGAGGGCTCAGAGGAAGAGAATAACCCTGGAAATCACTATGATGATCAGACCCAGATCCCCCCCAAACAAGTGGATGCTGAAAGTTTAAAACTAACAAACTGATACAAAAAAAGAACTAAGACGATGATGAGGAAAACACTTAGGAAGCACAGCTTGGACCTACATAAATTGTTAAGGAGTAGGGGCATACGCTGTAACAGAATGCTAGTAGGAAAAAGGCAGCGGATGTGGCTACTCAGCTGCAGGGGAGAAAATCAGATGCAGGGATTCTCAAAGAAAAGGAAAAATAATTGTTGGAAGTAGAGGAACAACCATGAATAAAGGAAGCTGCAGACAAAGCCAAAAAGAAAAGATGACAATTGGAAGATGAGGGTTTATTCAGGTCTGAATTCCTTCCTGCTTAATGATGATGGTTTTTGTTGTCAACCTGGAGCTGCGCCTTGAATCGAAGACGTGCATGAAATGGCCAATCATCTATCCAGTTGAAACAATGGGATCTTCTCACGAGGGTGGGTGCCTCAATGGTGAGAAGAACCTCCAGAGAAGGCTGGTTCCTGTAAGATGTATCAATGAGAATATCTACTCTGTGCTGCGAACTACCATGGAAAAGGGAGAGGAAAACTTGAAGGGGAAATCCTACCTAATAACAATGATACCTAGTAATTTTTGAGCAACAAAATTTAGACTTCATACCGAATTTTCCAGCTCCTCTTCTTGGCTGCCATATGTAAAATGAGTTGTCTTTTGTGCCAGAAAAAGACCATGAATGTGCCAAGTTGATTTTAGAATTCTCCAGGAAGAAAGAGGACCAATCTTTCTTGAAAATTAGATCTTGTAAACACTTGAGCCCTTTCCAAAATCAAGAGGGGTCTCATGCCCTTCATGACACTCTCATTATTACCCTTGCAACATGGAATAGGGTGCTGCCCAAGGCAGTTTTGGGACTGCCCTTGGAAATCAAATTCCTTGTCTACCCTCCCAAAACATGTATGGCAAAAATCAGAATTTATCAAGCTTACCTGCTTCCTCTTGCTAATCTGGTGCAGTTTGACAGCCTTCAAACCTGGTGCAGGGGCAGAATAAGCGATAGAATTGCTGATTACTACAATAATGGAAAAGATGGTTGGAATTATCTACCACTTGAAAGAAAGGGGAGAAGGCAATGGGCTCCCTACATAGATCTGTTCACTTTTCAAATAAGGAAAACAACCTATTATGGATGGGGCCTAAGACAATAATGTATAACGTGCAAGGTGGTTATAAAGTTTTGTTGGCCTCTAAAACTCATTCTTGAGCCCTTTCCCTCAAGGTGGGATTGGTTCAAGTATGGTCTCCATAAGGCCAGTGCATTTCTATGGTTGGCAGCTTGGGACGATTCTCACCCAAACTAATCTAAGAAGAAAAGGTGTCCATGGACCTTCCTGGTACAAGTTGTGCAAGGGAAATGAAGAGGACACAAATCACTTACTCCTGCAATGTTATTAATCCTTGCAGGTCTGGAATTCTCTGATTGAAAAAATCAACTTGTCTGTTTTTCCCCCATAATCTGGAAGCTTTATCTTCTCTTGGTCTTTTGCACTCAAGTTTCCTCCCCTTGCTCAAATCTGGAATTCTATCCCAGCCTTGGTCTGTTAGAACATTTGGCTAGAAAGAAACCAAAGAATCTTCAAGGATAAAAAGGATGCTCATCTAGTGTGCATTGCTATCCTGAAATCTATCAGAAAGCTAATTAACACATGGCCTCCTAAAGATGGGGAAATTGTTCCAAAAGACCCTAGCATCTTGGATAATTGGAAAGATATTCTTCTAGGATTCCCTAATAATATGTTAGGTAGAAAAACCAACATCTGTAAGAAAACAATTTGAGCCCCAACAATGAGTTTAGAAATCAAACTGAATTTTGATGGAGCAGCCAAAGGAAATCTTGGATGGGTGGGTGTAGGAAGTATTTTCAGAGATAGCACAGCCTCCCCCTTGCTGGGATTTTGCGAAGCTCTCAGTAAATCAACCAACAACTTCACTGAGTTTAGGGGTCTTTGGAGAGGGCTCAAGATCGCCAAAAACAAAAATTGGACAAATTTGGTAATTGACTGAGATCCATAAATCATTCTTGAAGCTCTTAAGAACAATTCTTGCAAGCATTGGCAGTTGATTACAATAATTGATGATTGCACTCAATTGATTTTTGGGTTCTCTTCGGTCTCCTCTGCTGACATACGGCAGGGGAATAAAGTAGTAGATTATCTTGCCAATCTAGCCATTGGACTTAATTCTCAATGACACCCCTTGAAAATAATGACACCACTTTTCTTAAACTCAAGGCTCAAGGCGTTATTGGAAATTTATGCCAAAAATATTTGCCACCCTTCATAATCTCTTCACATCACTCGAAGGTGTTGGGTTTTAAATTTTCATTAATGTGATCTAATTATGCCTTGGAATGGTTATTGGGGTGATGTGATGTGGGTTTAATGACTAGCTTGTTAGCCGATTCGTTTGGAAGCCTTTAGAACCCATTGCTCTTCCCTCCTTTTGCTATTTTTGGCATGCAATGGAAGGAACGATGGGGTTTGGGGTGCTCCATAGGGATGTCTATGCAACATTCTTCTCCTTTTCGTATGTTGTTGCCAACTTTTGGGATTTATCTCTCTCTGTTCTATAGCTTGAAATCTATTTAGATAAGGCTATGCATTTCATTTGATGGGCATTCTGTTGGACTTTTTCTTTCGAGAATTTGTTCTTGCCCTCTGTCTAGATTGATTTGGATGTATAGAATGATTTAGACTTGTCTGTAGATTGTGCATAGTCATCTCTATGAGAATTATGCACAGATTTGATCTTGGTTTCTTACTGGGTGCTTTTCTTATTGACATTGGACTCTCCAGCTGTCATTCGAATTGGACTATCTATGACTGCATTCTCCTTTTTGCTTTGGCATACCTGCAAAGAATTCCATTGGACATTTTGTTTCTTTTTCAAAGTTTCTAGACCTTTTTCATGGCTTCTAAAAAGGAGGTGCTCAGTGGTGAAGGTCCCTCCCACAACTGCACTAGGCAAAGCAAGGTCAAGGAATCTTCTCTAAACATCGTTAAAGAAATGAATAAGGCTATGCTTCATGAGTACACCATTGATGATTTGCATTCTTCCTTTATGGTATTCAGGAATGATTTGAAGTTAAGTAAGCTCTTGAATAATTTTTTCTATTGGATAAAACCACAAAAATCACTGTTGAGGAGGCACTTGACTTTTGGAAGGCAACATTCTTAAAAGGGATGAAGGATAAGAAGTTTCTAGAACAGACTGTGACTAAATTGTTTCAGGCTCAACTCGCTGATCATATGGGGGAAGGTGCTTTGGTTGATTGCATCTTGCAGGCCATGAAGGACCCTCTTCAACTCCCAAGCTGGAAACTCTCAATGTTGCCCAACGGTTAGATGGCATACTTGATGGTTACAAGATTAATTGCCGACCATGAAGCAAACCCAGTAATCGCTGCTCAAAATCGCGTGTTTTTTTTTTGGTGCTCGATGAGTACTGGTACAGTACTCATCAGGGACAGTTAATGACTTGTACGCAACCAAACCTTGCAGACACATCTAAGATGCGGGTAACACGTAGAAAAAACATTGAATTTTGTCCTATAAAAGCATACACACCCCCTCATAGGATTCACACAACATTTGGAGCATTTGAAATGAATTGGAGGGAGAAAATTTGACACTTGACAATGCCATAGTTGTATTCACATGAATCATGATTATGCGATTTTGTACTCTATTTGTATTCAAATCTAATAGAAAACACTTCCCCAACATTCTACAGACTCATTTGATACAATTTTCAACTACAATTTCTATAAAATTTATGTTTTTTAAAGAATTTAAGTATTTTTAATTTGCTGAGCATTGTTGATTAATGGTGAGTGGTTGTCGATTAATCGCCGATTAGAATTTTATCCTCATAGGCAAGTACTCGCCAAGTATGGGTATGCTAACTATGGCCCAACCCATTAGTGTTCAAATGGTGTTGTTTGGAGCAAGCAACACGCATGCTATTCACGAAGATGTTGAGCAATTTGGATTCAGTCTCATGCACCATTTGGATCAGGTTTGGACTTTCCTCAAAGCCATGGTTGTAGACGACATATCCAAAGGGCAAAAATTAGATGTTATTTGCTCAAAAATGGAAATTAGTACCTTTGCCTTTATAGTTTTTCAACTAGCTTGGACTCTTTCGGCTCTAGTGATTGAAGATTAAGAACGAGAAAAAGGCCGCACTATCATGGTTTCTAACTCTAGTGATGAAGTTGTTGCTTAGTCTAGTATAGTCTCTTGTTTTTTTACTTTTGTTTCTAAAAGTCTTTGAGCCTTCAGTTGAAGGGAGCGAATTGTATTAAACTTGTACTTGATTGTTCAATTTTTTTGCTTATTATTATAATAGATAGGTTGTTGCCCTTTTTTGACCTATATATATATATATATATATATATATATATATATATATATATATATATATATAACTAAGAAAAAATTACACACTAATAAATTTATAATAAGCTAAATATTATAAACGAAATGTTATAACCCAATTACTATTAATAACCTTATAAAATAAAATAAATAAATTAATAAAATTACAATTTTTTGTTACAAATAAATCATAATATTATTAATTTTAATAAATATATATATGTTCCAATAAGATCTAGGTGAGTTGGTTAAGTGGTTTGGTTGTTCCAAGCCCCACCAGGTTCAAATCTCAGGGATGGCATATGAGGCCAGTTGTGGCCATTTACGTTCTTAGGGTTAGTTGTGGCCATTTACGTTCTCAGGGTTAGTTGTGGCCATTTACGTTCTCAGGGTTAGTTGTGGCCATTGTTGGTACTTGGGCCGTTGATGCGATTCTTGGGGTTGTTCATCGTTGTTGGTTCAATTCTTGGGGCCATTAATGGTCGTTGGTGTGATTCTTAGCGCTATTCATGGCCACTGGTGTGATTCTCGGGGCCATTCATGGCCATTGGTGCGATTTTCGAGGTCGTTTGTGGCACGTGATGGTAGTCACAAGCCCGTTGGCTATCCTACGCGAGGATAGTTGGTATTATATGGTTACACCTAGTACAGGGGGTATTTTGTGGTTAATAAAATGGGATATGGGCCCAATTATGTCTTAGACTAGTTTCAAGCTCTGGGCAAAAGCCATATATATATATATATATATATATATATATATATATATATATATATATATATTAGATAAAATGTGGTATTTTGAAAGGGCCTAGACCCATTTATGATAGAGAAAGACCAAATGAAGCAATCCCCCCAAAACAACACAAACTTAGCATGTGGAGAGTAGTCTGATACTTAAAACAGCTGGAAACTAACAATGAAACAACAACAAAGCAAACCAAAAAAATGCAAAACAAGGATTACCGATGGGGCTAGGAAAGTTCTTTTAAAGTTTCAGCCGCCTCCCATTCCTCTTGTAAAAATTGCAAACATTATTCAATAAATTCCTCTTCTATTTCCTCAATGTCAATCACTTTAATCTTCCTCTAGCTTCTAGTTCTTTTGCTTAGGTCTATTTTAAGAGGGATTTAATTTCTCTTACTCATACCTTCTCACAACAACTTAATACTAGTAGCATAGTTTTTATTGGTGGTCCTACTCAATTTGAGCACCTTCTTAAGATCTTCCTTGAACTAAATTTTGATCTCTTTCCAACTATTCAATTTTATTATTCCCTTAATTCACATACATCTCCTAACACATTCCAATGATATTTATTAAAATGTTTCTCAACCCTAGCCTTAGGTAAATATCCATTAATCTATTGATGGAGACAGTCAATTCTGGCATTCAATCTACTATTTTCATTAAAGAACCATTTGAGAATGTTGAGTTAAAAGTTGGACTCTTTTTCTTAGGAATCAATCCTACTCAACAAATCCCCATCAAAGGCTATACTTTCCTTATCTTCACAAGTTCTCTTCCCTTTAAGAGTTCCTGGCCTATGCCCTTCTCCTTCTTGTCCCTTATTCATCCTATTAGGGGAATTTCCTCTGGGTAGAATGCCCTTCTCTTCCCCATCCATCTCAAAATCCTTACCAAGGGTCTGTTGACCAACTCTATCCTCAAATGAGGTATTTTCCAACTCAGCCCTAGTCTTCTTACCAATAACCATTTCTACTTTTTCAGCCTATTCCTTCTTTGCGACCTTGTTAGGCTTGCCTAACTTCCTTTTGTTAGTTCTCTCTCCCTCTAAAGCCTTACCAAAGTTTTGAATCTTTATAGAGGGGATTTTAATGGTAATATACCTAGGGCCTTGAGATTCCTTACCTCCTTCAATCTTGCTAGATTTATTATGAAGGTTAGGAAATACATTTCCCCTTTCATCCTTGTTTGACCCCTCCAACATGGCTCTTAGCAGGTTCGACTCCACTAAAGAGATCTTATTTCAAAAAGTTGGCTTAACCAACTGAGATTGAGCTTCTTGAACCAATAGAAAAATAAGGGCTTGGTAAATTGGGATCTCTGATTTACCCAATTGAACATTAAGATGGAATTTTCCAACGACATCAACAAAAAGAATGGGAATCTTACCAACATATTGTGTTTGGAATGGTTCAACAAGGTAAACTGATAGGAGAATAGTCAATTTTATACCTTCCCTCTAGGGTAATGTATTTGATGATTTGGAGACTGACTTTACTCCAAGGAAAGGAACTCTCTGAGATAACCATCCTAGAATTGACTTTTTTTCTCTTTCCCTTTAATAAATAGCTTGATAGCTTCCTCTTTGCATCTTCTATCCTTGAAAAAAATTAACTCTTCCATGGACATCCCAGTTGCCTTGGAAATACTTTCCTTTGTCACTTTGAAATTTAGTCCTCTAAGATCCACTTTCCTAGCTCCCCACGCCTTTGCAAACTCCACATACAAAACAAGTTCACGACCCTTAATTCTTTCCATATAACTTGCTAACCCTCCTTTTGTAAAGAATATGCCACACAATAACATTTTGTTTGACTCCTTCGCAAGACAATGGTTCCGTTCTTGCCCTTTATCCACCCATAGGCACTAAAAAGGTTTTTCTTAGATCCTTGAAATCTTCT
The DNA here is from genome assembly GCA_037957365.1 of Torreya grandis. Classification (NCBI taxonomy): domain Eukaryota; kingdom Viridiplantae; phylum Streptophyta; class Pinopsida; order Cupressales; family Taxaceae; genus Torreya; species Torreya grandis. Next base: position 116,874 of record JARHVA010007990.1, on the reverse strand, counting down.
CTATTACTACTCTTATTTCCCAAACAATCTTTCCTCTTCTTATAGTGAAATGAACAATTGTTACTCTATAGATTCTGACGAGCCCAATAAAGGTGTTTTGATATGGCTCATTTTCTAATAATGATTGATATTACCGATGACTATATGAAACTCATCGTCACCAACCTTGCAAATTATACATGCTAACTTGAGATAAGGGGATTTGACACGTGAGATGTCATCATTTTGCCTTTTCTCTTTTAAAATTAGCATAGTTAATGTCACATACCCGTGATAGAGAGTAAAGCTAACTCTATCGATTGACCATCGCTTCTTCGTTAATTAGATTTGTCACTGTGCAAGGCAAGGAATTCACTTCAGACTTTTCTAGTCCCTCACTAGAAACTCCTTTGTTAGAAAACTGGTCTACTACTCGATTTCTTTCTCTAAAAATACGGCCAATTCTTAATTCATTGAAGGACTATAACAAGTCAGTGAGACTATCTACAATGCTTTTGATGGTCCAAATAGGGGTTCTCTCTTTCTTGAGGCAAGTGATAATATTTAGAGAGCCCCTCGATGACAAGGTAAGAAGTTTTCAACTCTTTAGCAAGGTACAAACCCCAATAAAAAGCAAAAGCTTCCGCATAGTGATTGGTTTGGGTCCCAAAGCCTATAGCATAGTCTCCAACTAACTTACCATTTTTATTCCTTAAAATTCCTCCTCTAGCTTTCCCTGGGTTCCCTTTAGATGCCCATCAAAATTCAGTTTACACCATTTAGGGGGATGGCAGCACTATTTGACCGTATTCCTGTCAATTCTATTCTTTTATGTCTTCATTTCTTTATCTTCCTTGATTTCCCAATTAGACGTTGGTATCCTTTCTCTTTCCAATAGGGTCTTTTTGCTTTTGTTACTATCTTATTTCAGTTTTAACACCAAGAAGTTCTCTCTAATACCCTGAACAATCCTACTCCCCACTCTTTTACTACTACTTTTCTTGTCCTTAACAATTCTTGAGTTCCTTTCTATCCATATACCCCAACATACGTGTGGCAAAGTCAACTTCCAAGAAGCCTTTAACTGAATGTCAAAGAATGGTGATACCCATTATAGAACCAAGTCAAGTATAGATGTCAGATCCAACAGATTACAAACTTCTTAATAATGAGGCACCAACTGTTCCAGGTAAAGGGTAATCTAACAATAGGTGATATACAGTTTCAGAGTCTCCTTCACATAAAGCACATCTACTTGGAATCATAGGTCCTCTTATATCAGATTATCTTGGGTAAGAATATTATTTTGTATTGATAACCAGAAGAATAAGTTGATTTTTGGGATAAGATTCTTGTCCCATACCTGCATCCAAGGAAAATCATCTGACTATGTTTCAAGGAGTATAAAGTATACAAAACTAACGTTGTATCTAACTTTTGTCGTTCATCCAACTTCCTAGTTTAGCATTATCTAGGAAAAAAGCTTTCCAAGTCTTGATTGAGTCTCTAATATCAACATAGTCGGCTCCTTTTTCTCCCACAGTAAATTTGATGGGAATACTAATGGATTTCCAAGGTTCCATAGAATCTAGGGGAATATTCAACAACCAAGCATCTTCCCAAAATATAACATTTCCGCTAGAACCCACATTCCATTTGGCACTCAGAATGTTTCTACACCTAACCAAACCATTCCAATAGATAGAGCCAATAGGAAGATATTCATTAGATAGGAAGTTGATAGACTTGTTATTGTTCAAATATCTTGTCTTTAGAATATTTGTCCATTGGTGGTTTTCTTTCAAGAGCCTCCAATCAATTTTACCTAATAAGGCTTTGTTTAGAGGTCTCAGTCTTCTTATACCCAAGCCTGCATATTTCTTAGGGAAACAAACCTTATCCCAAGAAATCAATGCTAATCTTTGTTTTTCTTCAACACCTAACCATAAGAATCTCCTTCGTATTCGTTCTATCATTTATGCCACCTTACCATGGATTCTAAGAAGAGACATGAAACAGATAGGTAGGCTTTGAAGAGAATTTTTATAAGTTGTAACTTACCAGCTTGACGTAGTAGACAACCTTTCCATTCCACAAGTTTCCTCTGAATTCTGTCTAGGAGGGGATTCCAACAGCTTTTCTGCATTCTTCCTTTAAATAGGGGCATGCCTATGTAGACTGAAGAAAGTTCCTTGATCTAAAACCATGGGATTCTAGCAATTCTTCTTTGTCTACGAGGGATTGTATTAAGAAAGAGAAAACTTTTTTCCAAATTGACTTGTTGAACATAAACCTTCACATAGTTGTTTAGTAGGAGTCTAGTTTCATTATTTCTTTCATTGAAGCTTTTCCCAAAACAATTGTGTCATCCATGAATTGTTGATGAGTAATCGAATTGATAGAAGATGATGGTTTGAAACCTTTAATCATGCCACAATTTTGGGCGCTTCAAAGCTACTTCCCAAGGCTTTTGCAATGATGATGAAAAGGAAATGGGATAAAGGATCTCCCTACCTAAGACCTCTTTCACACAAAAAAACTAGTAGGGGAGCTATTAGTCATAATCGAGAACATATGGGATGAGATACATGAGTAGAATAGATGAGTATATTAGGTTCCAAGACTTTTGCTGAAATCCTAGTTTGTCAAGCACTTTATCCAAAAATAACCAAGAGACACTGTCATACGCCATATTCATGTCTAGCTTGAGGATCGTCCCTGCAATTTTACTTTTCTCCATTGAATGAACAACCTCATGGACAATTATAATAGAGTCGAGAATTTTTCTCTATTGGCCAAATCCACTTTGTTGTTCAGATATGATAGAGGACATGATCTGTTGCATTCTCAAAGCAATAATCTTAGTGAATATTTTATACAGTGTATTACAAAGATTTATCAATCTAAAGTCCCTGAACTCCTTAGCACCTTGCTTCTTAAGGGCAAGAACCAAAAAGGTATTATTGATTTCTCTTAATACCAGGCTAGATTTCAAAAATTCTTGACCAGCTGCAAACACTTCATGTTGAATTATCTCCCAAAATATCTGAAAGAACACTGAAGGAAAGTCATTTGGTCCAGGAGTTGTGGCTCCCTCAAAGGATAATACAACAAACTTATCCTCTTCCATAGACATTGGGCTCATCAAATTATCATTTTCTTGGGGTGAGAATGGTTGGGATGACATTTAAGATGCCCCTTTCTAAATCTGGATTGCTTTCATGCATCTCAGAGAAATTTTTTGACGTACTGAATAGCTTCCTCTCTAATTATCTTATCATCTATAGATAAAACTCCATCAGAATTTAGAATCTCCTTAATTTTGTTGGCATTCCTATGTTTGAGGGTGGTCATATGAAAGAATTTTGTATTTCTGTCTCTAACTAATAGCCAAAGGGCTTTGGATTTCTGTTTCCAGAAAACTTCCTCCTCAGTTGTTAGAGAGAAAAAATTAATAAGAAGGGTCTTTTCTTTTATATACAACACTTGGTTCATACCCTTGCTCTAGATCTCTACTTCCAGTTACTCTAACTCTTTAATTTCCTTTTTTTCATAAAAATGTTACCAAAAGTTTCCTTATTCCAATTTTCGATGTTAATCTTAACATTTTTATAGTTTTTTGACTATTCTATACATGGCAGATCCTTTAACTTCACTCTTCAACCATTCCTTAAATATTTCTTTTAAGTCAAGTATTTTCAAATCTAAAAGGGTTTTTTTACTTTTTTGGATTCAATTTATAGATTCAACACCAACGGGCCATGGTCTCATCCAATCCTTGGTAAGGAAGACAGGCAACAATTTTGGGAGGTGTACCAATCTAAAGCAACTAAGAATCTATCAAGTCTCACCTAAATAATGTTGTCCCTCATTCTCATATTTGAACACATATAACTGGAGGTTCTTAACTCTATGTCTAGAAGTCCACAATCCGCTATGAAGCTTGTTAAGTCCTCCATACTTTTAGTAAAGTCCCGATTGCCTCCTTTCTTTTCTATTGGAGATAAAGGTTTTTCGAACTCCCCAACTATCATCCATTTAAAGTCTTTGCACAACTTTCTTGAGCTCCTTCAACTCCTTCCATAGGGTCCTTCTGCTCAAACAAGCATTAGGAGCATAGACATTTAACAAAATCCAGGAGGAGTTATCATCTTTGTTAGCGAACATAATAGTCAAGTGATGATTATTTCTAGCTAACACCTAGACTTTTGCTATTTGAGGGTCCCATAGGGTCACTAGGCATCTTGAAACACCTAAAGAGTTGATTCCTAAGTATGAAGCTTCACCCCAAATTTTTTTTAACTTTCTCAAAACTGTCTATAGAAATTTTAGCTCCCTAAAGAAGGAAATTGGGATTTTGATTCTTTCTAAAATTCTTCACTATATTTTGTTTATTAGGACTATTCAACGCTCAACATTCCATGAAATACTCTTCATTTATGGTTCTTGACTAAAGGCTTGGAGCCACTTAGTTCCAAAGTGCTTTGGCTTCCATTAGCAACTTCTTTCATTGTCTTTCTATTACAAACATTATTCAAATTCGATCTTCCATTCTTTGATTCTAGTCCTAGGTCAGCTGCCTTCTTTGTATTTCTTGTTGTCCTAAAGTACATTTGATCCATGACTTGATTCAAGATTGAAGGAGTGGAATCCTTTATACAATCCATAGATTGATCTAGTGAGCATGGAATAGTTTCTTCTTCTTCTAGCTCCTTATCAAAACTCAACCCCAGTGTAGATTTACCATTTCAAAGTGGTGTCTCTTTCATGGTTTCCTTTGTAGTATTTGCGAAAGGGGGCATTTCGATGCTCTCCTGCCCTTTGTTAAGATGTTTTCACATTATTAATTTGTAATAACGTAATTATTGTTAGTTAAACAATAATACATTAATAAGTGTTTTAGTATTATTGTGTGGTATATTATTGTTATGAATAATAACAATAATATACGGAGTTAGTTTTATTCAGTCTATCAGTTACTCGAATATATTGTAGTAACAATATATTCGTATATAGTAAATTGGTTAGTTGGTCGGTTGTTTGTGTGAGAAATTGTAGGGATCTCACCATCCCAAATATAGGAAATGTATTTCCTATATAATTCTTGTAATACTTCGAATAAAATTGACAGACAATGTGAGAATATTATTGTGTTTGGAATATATATTCTGGTGTTCGGCTTTCTCTGTGGAGTTCTGATCTTCCCCAAGATCTGGTATCAGAGCGGGAGGGGTTTGTGCGGTGGAAAATTTTCTCTATATCCACTAATTGTTAGAGGGGGCACTTGATTTAGTATGTTGTCCCAATTCATGGTATTTTAGTATTTTAGAATGGGCACCTCTACAGAGATACGAGCAACTCTTCAAGGATGAAAAATCTCTATTAAGCATTAGAGTCTTGTTATACAACATATTCAAGTGACAACACAGCTGGACTTGATGATATGCTACAACTGACAACCGTTATTCATTAATACACCAACCATTCTCCTAAATCTGACAGCTAGTCTTCATGACAATCATTTTCCTACAGTTGTTCGCCATGACGTGTTCTCATACACTTGTCATTCATGTGGACTACTAATATTTCTGATTTGAAAATTTTTTAGCACAATCCTGTCAATCTCCATCCCAATTTGACATCCAGACAGTCAAATTTACCCTGATCGTGATCTTCATTTTTTGTCGCCAGACCTGCATTCCAATATAGTTCAAACGTCATTAGGTCTACACGTATCTTCTATATGCGAGTTGTTACAAAGTGTCTTCAGATTTGCATCTACACCCTCTGAAGATTAGTTTATGCAAATCCACCCACGGATTTGATCACTGTCATCAACTAAGAATTGTCTTGTCTTTTGATTTATTTGTTATATTGTTAAAGGCATATGTGTTATGTTCTTTACCATATAGTTTTTAATATTAGTTGGGTCTAGTTGTTTAGTTAATTTTATTTATATAGGTTCCTTTTATGTTTGGTTTTTATTCAACTAATAGGTATTGGGTCAAGGGATGTGTATATATTTTAATTTGTTAATGTCTATCATTCAATAATAGGTGATTTAGGCATCATTTCTAGTAGTGATCAATTTAAATAATTTGAGGGTATTTGTTAATATAATGCCATAGTATAAAGTTTTTAGTCAATTAAAATTTTAATTATAGCTTTTTAGCTATATTAAATTTTAATAAATGTTTGGCATTATTATGTAAAACGAAAATTCACATTGCTCAAGTCAATAGAGACATTTTTGCGTCTAAGTTTTAGGTGAAAGTCATAAGTCAAAAAGCATCAATATTGTGTCGTTAGTCGTGTAGGTTAAAGTTAAATAAGTCACCTATTGTCGAAAGTCTATTTTTTACAAATCTAGTAAAGGACGCATTATCAGTGGAAACTGACGTCCTGTTTCAAGTCTAAGGTCATAATGAATAAAATGAGAAACAAAGAAGAGAAAAAGAAAAAGAAAGCAAAACAAAATGGAAACAATTTCAAAATCTATATATTTAAAGTGCTAAAATAGGTGCACCCAAATGCTGATATTTCTAGAAAATGTATGTGTATAATGAATTCCTTCATTAACAATATCTTTGAGAAATTGGCTCAAGAGGCATCCATGCTTGCTCATCACAACAAGAAGCCAACAATTACATCTAGGGAAATCCAGATAGTTGTAAGTCATGTCTTGCCACAAGAACTTGCTAAACATGTTTTTGAAGGTACCAACGCTGTCACCAAGTTTTCTAAGTCTTAAGTAAGCAGCGTCACCAGCTAGAGGATGGAGAAAACGGAGGCTGGAGGTTTCATAGCCTCTCGTTAGCCACTAGTGACAAGGCCACTTCTATTTTAGTGGCATATTTTTTTTTTCAGTTATGTGTTTAATTACAGTTGTGTGAATAAGAACAGATGATGTATGCCTATTCACATTTGTAATAAGTGAACTAAAAATTCCTCTGTAACTTCTCTGAAATGTGATAGTGAAGAGAACTAGTAACTGTATTGCACACTATGATGTGGCTTGTAGTTAGCCACTTGTAAAACCATTTGTTTGTGGTTGTTGGTAATCCACATAAAAACCATTCCATTTTGGTTGTTGGCTAGCCATTTGTAAAACTATTAGTAAGGTTTGTGATTGTCCTTTGAAAATCACCTAATCATGAGTACAGGTGCAGATATGGGATAAATGTTTTTTCCATATTTACATTAAGGGGGTGTAGATAGGGTTAATAATGTTCACAATAGGGTGAATGTTAAAGTGTGTTTACATTATTAATCTGTAATAATGTAATTATTGTTAGTTAAACAATAATATGTTAATAGATGTTTTATTATTATTGTGTGGTATATTATTGTTATGAATAATAACAATAATATACGAGGTTAGTTTTATTTAGTCTATTAGTTATTCGAATATATTGTACTAACAAGATATTCATTTATAGTCAGTTGGTTGGTTGGTTGCTTGTGTGAGAAATTGTAGGGATCTCACCATCCCAAATATAAGAAATGTATTTCCTATATAATTCTTGTAGTGCTTCGAACAAAATTGACAGACAGTGTGAGAATATTATTGTGTTTGAAATATCTATTCTGGTGTTTGGCTTTTTTTGTGTAGCTCTCATCTTCCCCAAGACCCTTTAGGTCTAATTTTCCCCTTATTCCAAAGTTGACCCTAACTCTCCCAACTTCTATACTCTTATTATATAATATCCCTTGATCTCTATGTTCTTTTATCATTCTCTCCTCAAGTGTTTCAGCTAGTTTATCCTTGCTTCCCTCATTGCCTTCCTTTAAATCTTCTTGAAAATCTCCTTTTCTAGGTGTAATTGCTACCTATAGTCCATTGTTCTGTAAAGGAGCCGAGCCTAAAAACTCTCCATAGTTCTCTTTTTCTCCTTTATCCTGCAAATTGTCCTTGTTGTCACATAGATCTTGCGCCCATTTGATAGTTAATTGATCCGATGCAATAATGGGAACATCCCCAAGGTGTGGAACCTTGCCTCCTTAGGATGAACCTCTAGAGAAGGCCTGCTCCTACCTAAACTGAGTGCACCGGAGGTATAACCAGCTCGTAGGCCTAGAACATTACCTAATCAATGACTATGCACAGTTCTAACTAAGCATTTCACTATGAAAAGAGATAGAAGTAAACTGAAAATGAAAGGTGGTGATGCACCAATGTCTAGGGATCTCTTCTACTTGCTTCAGTCAGCACAAGACACCTTTTAGAAGTGATAACTTAATCCACACAATCATCAACTCTCAGGCCTCTCACATAGATATTTCACATGAAGGTAGAAGGTCTAAGACAGCATTAAGACGGGCAATGAGACTCCACAGTTAATTCTGCCTAAAACCTACTCATACACAACATGCAACCTGTGAAAGAAGGAGATGTACCTCTGCATGAAGGTGAGGAAAGTTGGACAGCATTACAATGGAAAATTACTTATATCCACAAGCAAAAAGATCAACAATCTCAAGATTACACAACACATACGAGAAGTTTGAAGAAAGGCAGTCAGTTCTTTATTGATGTTAAGGCCAAAACATGTGTACAGTATTCAAAACAGCAGAAATTCATTACACAAAAGCAGAGAGCTGTTTTTTTCATAATTTTTACAGTCAAATATAGCAGTACATAGCAGTCAATGAGAAAGGGATAACTGAAATTAAAACTGCCTCCTACAATCTAGGCAGGCATAGCAGAAAGGGAAGCAAGCCGTTGAATGCATTCAGTTCTTCTTAGACATCTTGGACTGGTTCCATGTGGGCTGCAGCCATTTGGGTGCAGTAGGGAGACCCACATGCTATATTCTTGCCTTATTGCTATATCTTCGGGACTGACTTGGTCCATTTGCTTGAGAATAGGGGGTGTGCTGGTTTGTAGCAGTCATCTTGACTTGTTCTTCCCTTAAGGAACTCCTTAAACACCTGACACTCGCCACCTCTTGCCACATTCTTAGAATGACTTGGTCTTTACTTGCCTTGTTCGCTACATCTTGGGAACTGACTTTGTCTTATCTTTGTGCATTCAAGGATGTTGACTCGCCACTCTCCATTATGCTGCGTGTTTGGTGTTGAAGCAATCTGTACCCTGTTTCAAAGCTACTATGTTGGTGCAGCTGGGATTACGTTACCAAGGTGAACTGATCAGGTTGGACACCACTCTCCCCTATAGTTCCCACAACTTTCAAAGCACGCAGCACAGTCTAATTTTATTCTCAAATCTCAACAAAACGCAGCCAATCTTGTTGATGTTAATCTATCAATTAAACTGAATATGCCAATCGTGCAGTCACAAGCTGGACAGCTGCACAGATGAAAAGGACATCCCTAGTTACAAAGAACTGAAACCTCAATACTCTCCACTTCCCGTCTGTGGCAACAGGCATTCTGAGATGAGAAGGGCCCTTGCATGACGTACAGTGAGCAAATGCAAATCCTTCCCTTACAGCTCACCAATAATCAAGACATACATGATGCACATACTTTGAAGTTCCCTTGCATTTTGCTTCTTCAGTTGAAAGTGATTCAGACATTTCTTGCTAAAAAATTCATTTAATTTCCTGCACATAAGAGGATGATATACTAGTGTTTGGAGTTTCAAATAACCAAATTGATCATCACAGTCACCAATATCCTTTGCCACCCATTCTGTTAATCTGCTTCTGATTGTAATGCAACAAGGTCTTGATGATGGGCGACCGGCTTCCAAACACATGATCAACTCCTGAACAGGACTGCATCTATATGTTTGCCATCAAAACCATCCATCCATTTTGCCTTGAAGTGCTTTACATTGATTAGTGGAGGGAGAGTTTAAAAGTCAACACTTCTTATTGCATCCTCTTTCTGAATCTTATCATTCTTTTCCTTATCTACATGTGTAAGGTTTTGGTTGATATTTTCCTTCTTTCTCCACATCATCTGATTATTATTATTTGGTGAATAGTTTCTTTCAATGTGTCCCGATTTATGGCAATTGAGACATATAAAGGAGGTGTTCTCGTATTCAATCTTCTAGGTCCGATTCCCATACCAAGTTGATAGATGAAGGGAGATCCTTATCTCCACTTACATTTACACATAATCTAGCATAGACCATAGTCACAAGGTTCGAGTTGGATTTCGAGTTCGACGAGGATAAAATTCGGTTCAAGTTCGCCAATGGATAAAGTTCGGAAAAAAGTAGCCATTAAATTCGAACCGTATATATATATAATATATATATGTATGTATGTATATGTGTGTGTGTGTGTGTGTGTGTGTGTATATATGTGTGTGTGTGTGTGTATATATGTGTGTGTGTGTGTGTGTGTGTGTGTGTGTGTGTGTGTGTATGTATATGTATATGTATATATGTATCTATATATATTAATAATAAAAATACATAATTTAAATATTATAAATTTAAAATTAAAAAAATATAATTTTTTAAATTTTTAATAAACAAAAATATATATGTATACATAAATAAAAAAATATGTAACATAAAATAAATTTTTATGAACATTAAATAAAATAAAATATGAATATAAGTTAAAAAAATAAAAATAAAAAAATAAAAACAAAAACATAATGATAAAAAAAACAATTAAATACAATGAAATGTATGCATTTTAATGTTTGGAGGACACACAGAGTGGCAGGACCTCGGATGAATGCACGTGATGTCGGGAAGAACACCCTATTGTAAAAACCCCTTGTGCCTTAGCGCCTCCATCAATGATGTGCCTTAGCATCTCCATCAATGTCGTGCAGAGTCTCCTCGAAGAGAATGGCACCAGAAATATACTGACCAAGGCCAGATGCGCTCACCAACAACTGTTGTAGGCATGTCGGTTCGCCTATGTGTTCTCCAACCCAATTAATGCCAGCCTCTTCCCGCATGTGGCGCTAGACTCATCCATTGCCAAAATACCTCTACCTGGAGACACTACTATTTTTTGCACACATGAATGCACAAATTTACTCAAAATCCCCCCATCCACTCAAAATCCCCTCATCATTGCAAGCACTAGCCCAAATATTCAAGGTGGGAGAGTGGGCTCCTTCACGTTGTTTTCTTCCACTTGGGGATGCTGCAAGAGAGACCAAATGAACCACGTCAGTGCCACACCAGACTTGTCCCGCCTTGCAATCACAAACTTAGCGAATTTTCCCAAATTTTTCAGCCATCTCAAAAGTTCGGCGAATTTCAAATTTCATTCAAAAAATTTGCCGAACCTTGTGACTATGGCATAGACCAGTCATTTCTTGGACTTGGTAACAACATCAAAAGCAATAAGTTGTCCAAATGTTTTAGCAATGCCCATCATAACTTTATCCTCCCAAAATTCTAGAGGCAAACCTAGAAGTCTAATCCAAATAGGTGTCACATTTATATCCTCCTTATCCTAGTCAAAACCCATTTTCCATCTTCTCAAGAATAACCCTATTTTACCTAAAAACCATGGTCCATCTAGAAGGGTTCTCACATAGTCTTCATGATTCAAAAACAAGATCAAGAAGAATTCTTTAGTCAGTGTAACAATATCTACCTAACCCCTCAGTTTCAACTTTCAATTAGCCCAACTTCTGACTACATCAATATTTGGCCTAGAACCTAGGAATTTACCTATGTGGGTGTTTGCCAATCTAATGGAAGATCTCTCTACCATTGAATCAAGGATCCTAAGATGGAGGCCCTCATTGTTCATGACTGAATCTAACAAAATAGGAGATCCATCGTTACAAGGAGTCTTACCTTTAACCAAATCCACCCATGATCTTCGATTTTCTTCAACATTGTCTGAAAATACTTGGTCTTTTGTCCTGACTTTAGAAAGGGGAAGTTTGTCCTTATTTGTCTCTCTTCCTTATTCTCGAAAAGCCCACAAAGTGATTGGTGAATCTTTTGGGATTGGTGCAAGCCCATGTGGATCCTCTTCTCTGCTTTCATCATCCTCATTCGATGATACAAGATTACCGATCTCTCGTTGTCCATAGTCTTCTCCTTTAGATTCCCTCTCTTTTCCGATTCGAACTTACAAAGATAGATATAAAGTTAAATTTAAAAACTAAAAAAAATAAACAATTAAATATTATAATTTGAATGAAACTAAATGAATTTAATATTAATTAAATAATATAAAATAAATATTATAAACTAAATAGTATAACCTAAATTATAAATGCTATAACCTAAATACTAAAGCATATATATTACAAACCATATATCATTTAATATAAACAAAAACCTAACGAATGAGCTAAATTAAACTTTGACAAAGCCTCCAAGGGCAACCCTGGATTATCAAAAGCAAGAGGGGTCAATCGCAATCAGGATGAAAACTTCATTGCTAGCTTTGCAATGATATTCCTTCGGCCACCAATAACATGGCAAGGGCTCTAGTAACAGGTCTCAAGTTGGCCATTGAGTGGAATATAGGAACATAGAAGTTGAAAGTGATTCTCTCCTAATCATCAATGATGTTAATAAATTCAAACACTGGAAACTAAAAATCCTAGTGGATGAGATTCACTACCTAAAAGGCTTCTTTGCTTCTTGTGTCTTCCTACACTGTTATAGAGAAAAAAACCAACCCACAAATTACTTGGCTAATTTAGGAGCTGCCACTCTAAAAATTAGAGCTTACTTATTTTCAAAGACCTAAATACTTGGCATGAGCTAAGAAATCTCCTTGAGAAGGATGCACACTATCATGATTATATCTAATAATAGCTTTTTCATTCCCATCATTCATCTTTATGGAGAGGTGTTGGGTTTCAAACATGCCCACAAGCTTTCTTTGTTTGATGGTGGTTTTAATTGCATGTGTCTTGTCCACACCTTCGAAGCTCTTATAATAAGAAGGGTGGAGTGAAATAGTCCTTTAAAGTTCTCCTTCTATCTACCCTTGTTTATGTATGAGAGTGGTATCTACATTTGGGATGGACTCATGGCAAAGAAAACAGCTGACCCAAGTAAAGGGAAGTGAAGAAAAGAGGTAGTAGAAACACCTAAATGGAAACAAGTAAAGAAGAAAGGCATGAACAAGGAGCTAGCAAAGACAGATTTCAAAGGACTTCTAACAGATGGTAAGCTACAAACCATCTTTAATTCATCATCCATGCTTGCACGTTTAAATGTTAAAGAACTCCTAGGAGAGAATATCTTGAATTCTAATAAATCATGGCATGAAGAGATTGTGAAGTCACAATTCATAATGAAATTAGTTGAAAGGAACATCAACAATATGACAATTGCTCTCCTATATCAAGCTATACAAAGCAGAAGAAAAAAGACATCTAAATCTATCCTAATTTCCATGGTGGAATTAGGTAAGCGGTTCAATGACCTTGACCATCAATATGATGTTGTGAATAGCAATCTCAGGAAAATAGATGTCTTTAGTGAATCATGAACAAAATAATGCAGAAGGGCCACATCAAAATGGGTCTTTGCTTAATGTTCTTTTTGAAAGATCTAATATACCAGTGTTTCAAAATATTCTGAGTACTCCTAAAGAATGCCGTGCATCTAACCTACTCCCAGTTGATAATCCCATCTGGGCACTTCTGTTGGGTAATGCAATGGATATTATCAAGGTTGTGAAGCTTGGAGTCAGTTTCTTGAAATGGTCAATCCTGAAATTACTTGTGTTACAAGGGTTGAAGGGTACACAACTTAAAAAGTCCAAAAGGGTTCCTTTGGTCTTCATGCCGATCAACATAAACAGTAAGTCATATCCTGCTTGGGAAGACCTTGAATAATGTACTTGTACTGTTTTATTGTGCCACTTTGTTGTTATGAGACTTGGCATTTGATCAAATTTGTATTTGCTCTATGAGCTTATAATTCATTAATTCAGTTCATACTGCAGTTGGTTGTATTTCATTTAGTATTTGATTTTATGATGATTATACAGAGCCGGTACTACTGATGTCATTTTGCAATTGTAGGTAATAGTCAGATGACTGAGCTAGGTTTGGGGCTATAAGACTTCATCGGACTGTCGCATCAGTGTTATACAGGTAAATGAGCATAAGGTAAAAGGAAGAGAGCAAGTTGATTGACTACCATTCCCCTCTGTGATGTCTTGTATTGTGTTAACTGGTGTAGTGTAATCGTTATCATTGTTTGTTTAGAGGCCATCATTGGCTTATAGCCAATTGTGCCTGTTGATGCTGTGGATTGCACCCTTGACAGAAGGTTGAGCTTCTCTCTTCCACGCAGCACAATGGAAACTCCCCTCTTGCTGTGGGTCTGGCAAAACTGAAGGGACAATCTCTAGATAAGGGCTAGATCCCTTTGATGCATCTCTGAAGTCTTTTACTACTACTGCTAACAATGGGGGGGGTGAAAAGGGAGAAGGATATAACCAAAATAAAACCTATCTAAACAGTGATGCACCAAAAAATGATTGATCTACTTAGCTTTGACATACACTTTACTGTTGTCAACCTGGAGCTGCGCCCTGATTCGAAGACGTGCGCGAAACGGCCAGTCCTCTATCCGACTGAAACAATGGGATCTTCTCACGAGGGTGGGTGCCTCAACGGTGAGACGAACCTCCAGAGAAGGTTGGTTCCTGTATGATGTATCAATGAAGATCCCTACTCTACGCTGCGGACTACCGTGGAAAAGGGAGAAGGGAAACTTAAAGGGGAAATCCTACCTAAAGGGGGGTGATACACCAAAATTTTGATCCACTCAACTTGAAACATTGAACACTGAACGAACAAGGGAAAAGGAAGACCTATGATTTCAATCAATCACTTATGCATAAGTATTTCATGAAAAAGTTCGATCAATGACTAAAACCTAAGGGAAAAATGGAGAGAGGTCTGATAAAAGACACTTTGCGGCCACCTAACATCCACTTATAGCTTCAACAAAAGACAATAAAGAACACTTTAACATGCCCTGCACAAGGATAATATAGCAACTAGGTATGAAACAGAATTTGGGAAGGGAGAGAAATCTACCACTTATGCAAATTGTTGAAAAAATATACACTATGCCAACGCTTGAAATTTGAAAGTACAGTCCTTATTGATCGAAGAGGTTACACAACTCACCAATGGCAGAGTCTGGTCTAACCAAGAGAGATTGGATGATTTTTTAATCAAGGTTGAAAGCCATTATATAGAAAATTACAAGAGGCCAAAGATTGGCGTAGAAACTTGAAGAGAAAGATTCACTTTGGTTAACTCCAGGCTTTACTTGAAAAAAATATATATATTTTCCCCTTTGTCCTTGCATGAAGCTTCTTCGCTTGATGAAACGAACTTATCTTTGTTATGAACTGCCCACCTCTTTTTGCATGGAAATCTACACAAATGTCAAATTTAGAACTCCATGCGAGTTGCTTGATGCCGAGTTGTAGCATTTGAAAACTGAGTTAACCGTTATTTAAGCTGAGTTGGACGAAGAGATCATTTTCATTCGCATGAAAAGCTTCTAGTGGATGCGGCATTTTAATCAATTAGTCAACTCTAAATCTGGAACAGTCAACTCGTCGTTCGAATTTGGAACTCCTATTGACGCTGAGTTAGACCTTCGGATGCATGAGCTGACTGGAGATGAACAGGGCTTTAATAATCAGTCAACTGAAGCTTTGACCGATGTTCGAAAATAGCTCCTGCTTGCATGTATTCTGTTCTATTCTGGTCTACCTGTTCGTGTCTATTTCTAGCAGGATTCCGTATTCAACTCTTTCGTCGGATTATCTATTTTCTATTCTCTTTTGCACAGTCAGCCTCCATTTATTTCGGATTTCTTGTCTCCTTGGTTTCAACGGTTACTTCCTGCGGTCAAAATTTGACGGCTTGCAGGACATCACCGAAAGCTTTATTCCTTCAGACTTCCGTCTTGCCACTTTTCCACGGACAAAATGTCCACAAGAATTATCTTGGTCTCTGGCCTTCAAGATTCCTACTTCGGGTTTTTGTCGAGTTTATTTTCCTCGGGCTATTTCCGCAGAATTTCTTTGGACTTCTCTCCCTTCGAATACCTTCCTTTGTTGCGGGCTTTTTCTGGCGGTCTTTTCTCCGAATTCCTTCAGAGAAAAGTCTGAAGGATATCTTCTTGCTTTTCCTTGTTTTTCTGTGGCCTTTCTGCACGTCATTTTCCCGCGGACCCTCGGGCTTTTTGCCTTTGTATTTTGCCATCGGACTTTCTTCAGACTTTGCTTTGTGCAAGCCTTCCAAATTTCTTCGGACTTTTTGTTCGAAGGAATTCGTTCGGACAAAAGTCCGAAAGAATTCATTTTCTTCATTTTGCCCTTTGTTTTTTGTCTTTGGTCTTCTCTGTATATATTTCCGAATTCCTTCGGACAAAAAGTCTGAAGGATTCTTTCCCTTGCCTTTCCCTCCGAAATGTGCCCTTCGGGATTTCAAATGTGCCCTTCCGCTGACCAAGTGCCCTTCGGCACCGACCAAGTGCCCTCCGCAAGGGCATTTAGCTCTCCCTTTTTGCCCTTCGGAGAAATTGGAGGACACCCGGGTTATTTGCTAAGGTTCTTCCTTTTGGTCTTTTGCCTTCTCGAAAGGTAGGTGCCCTTGGGGAATATTGAAAATGATCCTTCCAAAGGGTAAACTACCCTTCGGACTTTTTGCAGGGGTCTCCTTCTACCTTCCAAAGCCCTTTGTTTTGCAATTCTACAGACTTTTTTCTTTTGGGCTGACTTTTGCAACGCTGTAGGTGTTCCCTTTGTAAACTCTCTGAAGTATTCCTTCGGACAAAAGTCCGAAGGAATTACTTCCTTTGTTTTAGGCTTTCCTTTGTTATTTCCATTGCTTTGTGCCATTTCTAACCCTCCCCTTTAAGTGCTTTCTTGCCCTCCGCAAGGGCTGTTTGGCCTCTAAAATTGCCTTTCGAAAAAGTTGCAAAGCCCCTTTTGTCGCCTAAGTGTCAAGAACTTGTTTCTTTCCTGTAGAGTCCGTAGAAATTTCTTGCAGAGTCCATAGAAATTTCCTGCAGAGTCCGTAGAACTCAAGCCTGCAGAGTCCGTAGAAATTTCCAAGTGGCAAGAGAAAATCTGATTTGTGGAAGATTTGTCAACATTTACATCAAGAACAAGCTAACATACACTTCATTTGACACGAGAGAACTCTTTTGCATCAGTGTTTCAGTAAGGGGTCCTCTGGAGATACAAGGAGGAAGAACTACCAGAGGTGTTCTAAGACACACTATAGCAGCCTGTTCACATGCGCCTATACTCTGTTGTGGACACTTCTTGCTGACCTGCAAAAGAAGAAACTCACAATACACTAGACATGCTGGAATCATTCTGTGAAAGCATGAAAGAAAATGACTTAACACAAGACAAAACCATAGACATGCAAAAGTGCAAACTCAAATGGAGGTAAAAATGCTATGTCTTGATTTAAGGGAAAATCCTGCAGGGCTTCGCCATACAAACTAAGAGATCTCTTCCTCTCTTGGAGGTTACAATATATATAGCATGAAAAAGAAGACTTTAGCGCTTTTCAGAATAAACAGCCCATGCTGTGTTGAACACCTAGGGAAGAAGAAATTTGCTCATGCTGGTGTCATCCTTCTAGAAACGTCTTGAAAAATCCATGCTGTAGATGTCGCAAGTCTTGACTTTGGTGCTTAAAGCGTATTAAATGTCATTGCGAAAGCATGGGTCACTGCAAATATCTCCCTGTGCGGACGCTTTTTGTGCCACCTGGACTATTCTGTCTTCTTCTGCACTTGGCTTTTGTCTTTCCCTAGCTCTTCCGCCCTCGGGCTATCCTTTTGTCTTTTGCTGGCTCTTCGGGCTCCTTTCTCCGCAAGCTATCTTTTTGTCTTTTGCTGGCTCTTCGGGCTCATTTCTCAGCAGGCTATCCTTTTGTCTTTTGCTAGCTCTTCAGGCTCCTTTCTCAGCGGGTCGTTGAGTTTACTCGGGTCTACGCCATGAGCCTTTCACCACTTATCGTGAAGGCATTAGTCATTTGGCTTCTCAACGACAGATGCATCCCGTCAAAAATTGACGTCTGCGGGCTCGTCGCCATTCGAAAACTAAATGGCTATTTCATCATCGTAAATTTGACGTCCGCAAGCCCATCGCCATTTGAAAGCCAACGGCTAGTTCACTACGCTGAATTTGACGTCTTCGGCCCTGTCACCCCTTCGGCAATTTCTTCGGCTTTCCGCAACTGAACCTTTGGCCTTTTGCAATTCCTTCGGCCCTTTGCAATTTCTTCCTTCTCGAAGGGAAGGTGTCCCTTCGGAGCTTGGAAAAGGTCCATTTTTGGTCGCTGGGAGCCCTCCACAAGGGTACTTGCCCTTCGGGCTCCTTCGGACTTGCTTGTCTCCTCAATTCCTTCGGACAAAATGTCCGAAGGAAATCTTTCTTCATGTCTTGGTCTTTTTCTTTGTAAATTTGTCTTCATGTCTTGGTCTTTTTCTTTGTAAATTCCTTCGGACAAAATGTCCGAAGGAAATGTGCCTTTGTCTTTTCCATGGATTTTCTTCGGACAAAAAGTCTGAAGAAATCCTTTGTCCCTTTCTTCTTTCGGTCTTTTCCTTCGGGAAATTCCTTCGACAAATTCCTTGTGAATTTCTTCGGATAAAATGTCCGAAGGAATTCCTTCAGGCACTTTGTCCGAAGGAATTCATCCTTTGGCTCCATGTGGATTTTCTTCAAACCAAAAGTCCGAAGAAATCCTTTGCATTCAATTCCTTTGGATTTTCCTCGGGACAAAAGTCCGAAGGAAATCGTTTGTCTTTTGCATGGATCTCTTCCGAAGGGAAACTTACCTCTCGGCCTTTTGCCTTGTCATTTGTCCGAAGGAAAATTCTCTGCCCTCCGCAACCTGCTGGAATGGTCCAGTTCGTAACTCGACTGCCCTCCGAAAGGGCACTCTATCCTCAGAGCTTTGTAAAAGACTTATATCTCTTTGAAGTTGGCCCATTCCTTTACCAAAAGGCAAAAGGCTTGTGAAAACTAGCTGCCTATAGCGAAATAAACCTTCGGATCAACTTGAAACATCTACAAAGCTCAAGTCACTTGGCTCTTTACAAAACAGGTCTACTACAAAGAGAAATGGCACAATTGCAGTGGGGGGAATATATCCAATATTGACGGTTCAGCATAGTAGGGAAAGAAGGAGACCGATTTTTGGCTTGTAGGACCAAAATGGTCAACAATGCCCACTACGTTTGCATGAGTGTTAGTAATGAATGCAGGCCCATTGTGTTGCTAGCTTGAGCAACATAACCCTGCAACTACTGCCAAGGTCCATAAACTTGCATTAGTTATTTATAAAAGCTTATAAGTTTGGTAATGCTTTGGCATGTTTTAATAAGGACTTTTTGTTTTGTTTCAAAGTCTTAGTGATTTGGTGATTATACTTGTTGCATGGTCTTCTTGTAGGTAAATAGGTCTTTTAAACCATGTTGGAATCACAGGTTTAGCATGGCATTTGACCTTACTCTTGAGACAAAATCATTGATTTTAGGGTTTTGGCATGTAATGAGTTTGATTTGGTCATCATTCCATTCATTGACCTCGAGCCTTAGGGCATAGAGGAGATGGAAAGATTGAAGAAAGTAGATGGAGGAAAACCAGGGTTTTCTCAGGAGTAAGTTTCGACCGCAACCATGATGGTGGTGGAAACTATTTTTAGAATCCATATTGTGGAGGCATTAATGTTTTGGTGGTGGGCCGGTGGCCATGGAACCCAATGGAGGGTTATATGGCAGTTTGAGACTACCTAAATGGGATGAGAGAGAAGAAATACAATGGTGGTGGAAGAAGAAAAGAAAAAGTGAAGAAACAGAAAATGAGAGCATTTCTCAAGTAAGTCCAGTATTTTTGTTTCTTGCTCTTCGAATCTCTTTTTCATTCCTCCCTTGCATTACTTGTTACTGTTGGTTTTGATTTGGGAGGCCCCAGACAAATGTAGGGGTTTCATGGAGGTTTTCATGTGGTGTTAGCAAAACCCTAGGGTTCTGCAAGCTTCACATATTCCTCTCACCCTCCTTGACACCTTTCACCTGCCTCATAAGTGTCTCTCACTACTATATCTGCTATTTGAACTTAGAATGGAATGGAGATGTTGGTATGTTGTGGCATTGTGTGTTTGCTTCAAAAGCCATTGTGGATGAAGCATTACTTGGCTCATCTCGCCCTTGGATGACGTATAGATGAATGAAATGATAAGAATACTGCCATGATGGCTTTCTATGTTGATTTGGCATGATGCCTTGTGGATCTCTGTTTGTTGGTCTGTGTGTTACTTAGTTTCTTGTTGTATGTTGTCGAACTTGTGTGGAAACCCTAACCTAGTGGACATATGATCTCTCTCTTGAACCCTTGCTCTCATTTGCTTTTATGACATTGGGCTTTCATTTGGTGGCCTCTTGCAACCCGAAACTGATGGTTAGAGTGGGTAGGGCTTACCACCAGATGGATGGGCTCAGCTTTCATATATTTTTTCGTGTTTATACCCAAGGAATGCTTGCAGGAGTGCTTACACAGTCGGAGGTTTTCTCTAAATTATCATTGTGGTTTCTTAAGATGATAAGTGCCAATGATCTTTGGGGCACTAGGGCAGATTTTACTCTTATTATCATTGTATTGTGATCCATGTAAAGAAACTCTTTTGTGGTTCAAGTACACTAGCTACAGTTGCTCAATAAAGAATAAGTAGTTCAGTTGATTATTATATTATGTATGAGAACTTGTTGTAGCATCACAATGCACTGATAGTGGTTGTTACTTAATGACTATATTATGCCCTTGCTTGGCATGGTATCTCACGGCGAACTTGAGTTACTTGACTGTTCTTGTTTTGTGTATATTACTTATGAAAATCTGAGTTATGGTTCCCTTATTACTGACTGTGTTTGTGGGTCGCTTGGTGACTGTGGTATGGCAGAATGTAATCTAGGGATCTTACTGAGTTATTGAAAGATTGTCCTTGTAGGTATAAATGATTTTGTGATTTTGAGTTTGTGTTTAATATGCAATGCTGTGCTGAAATGATCAGTTCTGAGTTGTAGAAACTTTAGACTTGGATATGCGTTAGCACTCTTGTCTAATCAAGCTAATTTTGGCATGACTATAACTCGTTTGGTATTCAGTTATGCTTTGGGTTTTGTTGGATTCATGTATGGCTGTGTAGAAACGTTATGGATGGCAGTCTTAGCACAGCTGTTATTGATTTCCTGATTTTTTTAGAGTTATGGATTATTGGAAGTAGTTAAACAGTGAAGTTTATCTTGACTAATCTTAAGAAGGAAAAGAATTGTGGAATTAGTATGTTCTCAGCGTTTCAAAAGTTGTATGGTAGTAGTCTAATCTTAAAGATGCCTCAAGTCTGTAGCATCTCATCTGAAACAAAAGGCATAGCACTATGTTGAACTCTGCATTTGTAATGGCATCTTCCTTGCATGACTATGAAAGGGGTTTAAATACTATATAACTTTTAATAGAGGCCTATTGGTTGATCTTCAGTGTTTTGACTAGTGATACTGTTTTAGCTTACTCTTATATCTGTATAAATTTCTAGTGTGTGATATATATTTTCTTAAATCTTGTGAAGGACTGACTTAAGCAAGTGGAAACATGGAAAATGGATGGTACAATGGTAACGTTGATTTATGTTCTTTGATTCTGTCTAACTTTAGAGGATCAAGTTGAAATTGTTTATGGAACCCTAATAGGTTACTTTGTGAACAGCTGCATTTGAAATGCGAAATTATAAATGAATAAATTAATGAAGTTGTACTGACCTAATACAAGCTGTATAGTCCATGACCTACTGGGCAGTAGAACATGCCAACATGAGCATGCTATGTTCCTTTCAAGGAGGAGTTATCTGAGTTTGATATGCTTGGATCATTGACTTGTTCATGTCATAAACGTAGGTTTTACTTTGTAAGATTATGAAGCAAGAGTGGGATTTTTTTGAGCTGACAGTATCTATTTCTTGAATGTCTCTATGTTACAGTACCGCTCACTGTAAAATTAGATTAATATTAATCCCTTTTTGCATTAGCAGTAGTGTTTAAGGAACCTGTGAATGAGTCTTAAGGTAGTCTGGACCAGCATGAACTATGGGAGACACCAACAATAAGGTACACCCCATTCTAGGCTGAGAGACTGAGAGAAAGATTAGCAGTACTTGCATCATTTGATGTAATGGATTCAAACTCTGTTAAGGTTAAGATCAGTAATTGTCATGGTAACCCTTCGTGAATGTTTCCTATATGCATTTAGCTCAATTGGAATTGAATTGAATTTTTTTTTTTTTTGATGATACTCCATTGAATAACATTAGTCTTACTGTTCTGTTATAGTAAATTGCATTATGAAATGCTTGGACACTGTAGTGGACTGAGGAAAGGAATATTCTCTGTTGTTGGTTGAGTTCTTACTTGGCAGGGTTGTTGGAAGCTACAAACTCCCTCCACATGAACTAGACAATCTCACTGCCTTGCACTAATCTCATCTGCTTTCTCTTAGTAACTAAATTAAGGAAGACTTAAATTATGTTTATCTCTGTTTCTTACTTTAAATCTTTACTTGCATAGTAATGGCAATAATCTCCAACCTCAACCCGACAACCATGACCTTAAGGTCAGGTTGTGAGAAGGTTCAGATGAGAGCTTGGGGGTTCTAAGCCCAATTGTCATTATTAAACCCTTGCATACGGAATAAAATTGGAATGAAAGAGTGGATTACACTCTGCGGCAACACTTTTCCTTGCAAGCATTAATGTTGTTTATAAATGTGCTCTTCCTTGTACGTGATTTCAGCTTGCTTAGCATCAAGATTGTAAATTGCTTGAATAAGGTCCAATGACGTTATGAGGACTATGGTTTGCATTACAACTGAGTATTCTACCTCTGCTTTTATGAAGGATGGTTGAATCATTTAGCAAACTGCAACCTTGTATGTTATAAAGCTAGTACAGTCTCAGTAACATTGAATTTGAATTTAGATCACTTAACCCCAATTCCCTTCAGTGGAAATCTTGGAATAATGATGCATTTTCCTTTCTAATAGATGTTAATATTAATTCATTAGCAAATCCTTTAGGGAAACTTTAATAAGTATCTTCCTTGGTTGAACAAATTCTTTCCAGAGTGAAGTAAAGACAACCCTTATCAATGCTAAACCCTTCTCTATAACCTTATAGGCGGTTTTACAAACTGCTCAAGTATTATCATTTCTTTTGAATGCTATCTTGTTATTAATTTCTGCTGATTTTGGAGATTAGTACCTGTTGGCCATTTTTGGCCCACATATAAAGCTCTTGCATGGTTTGATGAAGCAGTGGATCAAAGGCTTAGAAATGGATCCAACATTTGCAAATACAGAGGATCCAAGCAGGTTTTCAAGGATCCAGCAGCAGTGTTCAAGGATAAGCCCGCAAACCAAAAACTAAGTGCAAAATCTTTTATTCAGCTAAGTCTTTGCTTGTTCATTCTTTTGGACCTTGTGGGGACTAAGAGTTTCTTTTCTTTCGGACCTTTTATTGAGCTAAGTTTCAGGGTCTTTCGGAAAAATTGTTCACACAATTTTCTCGAAGGAATATTTCTTTTGGCTAAGTGTTCATATCTCTCAAGTATCTTGTTTCCGACTAAGTGTTGGAATTCTTTCGGACAATTTGTCTGAAAGAAAAGTTCCAAAGACTTATTTTTCAGGGAAAATGTCCAAGTAGTTTTTTCGAAGGATATCTCAATCGGACAAAAAGTCAGAAACAAAGTTTCCAAAAGGTCTTTTTGTAAGCAAAGTGCCCCAAACAATTTCCCGAAGGGTATTTTCTCGGGGAAATTGTTCACTTCAAAAAACCCGAAGGATATCTTCTTCAAGCAAAGTGTTCCAAACACTTTTACCGAAGGGTATTTTCTCGGGAAAGTGTCCATTTCACGAATTCCAAAAGGCACTTTTCTCGACAAAAGCTTAAGAGTTCATTTACAAAAAGCCGAAGGGCCCTTTTCTTTCGGGAGATCATTTGAAAGAGGCGGAAGGGTTCTTTTCAAAAGTCCGAAGGAATTGTTCAAGTCGGAAAAGTCAATGAATTCTTTCGGAAAAAAGGCCAAAACAAATGGTCCGAAGACATAGGTTCGGGAAAATAGCCCGAAGAAATTCTTCCGAAGGAATTGTCTGCAGGAAATGGCTGAAGAGAAAAATCCGAAGGAATTAATGATAGTTGGCGGACGTCAACTTCAACCTCAACGAATAGCCGTTGGGATTCAAATAACAAATGACGGGCCCGCAAACGTCAAGTTTGAGCCCCGGTAAGTAGCCGTTTGCAAAGGTCAAATTTTATCTCTTCTAAACTTATTATCTCTGTGGCTTTAATGTTCCCTATTAAGAACAAGATTTGGGTAAGTGATCTCTGTTTTTCTGCATTCATTTTATCCACAACGTATGTCACAACCACTCCTAGAATCATACCATTTCCATAGTGGTGACATTGTGGTCTCAGGCATATGTTTCATCAAATTTCCAATAGTTCATGAAAGAAATTGACTTGGTTCATATTTACAATTTTAGCCAAGTTGGATTTTGATAACAACCAGGCCCTAAAGGAGATCTACAAGCTATTGTGATTGTATATACATTTGCAAAAAGTACAAATAACTTGTTGATAGTGTTGAGATGATGGTTTAGTAGAAAGTCATCAGGCATACAGTTGGTCAACCCTATCTTACAACATTTGACTTAATGTTTTCTCAGTGAATGCAACCTATCCAGTTTAATTAAAAATAGATAGTAAAGCAACATCTTAATAGAAACAGGAAAACTAAACTTTGCATTTCAAACCAGGTTTATTAATATATTGCAGAATCTGACATTAATTGGGAAGATGGTGTACCTAAAGAAAAACAGAAAAAGCACACTGCCAACTTGATTCACACCTGCAAAAGCAATCAGCTCAGTACTTGTTTGATACAACAGAATGACATGTGGACTGTAAACCCATAGGCATGTACAAATAAACAAACAAAAGTAAACTGATTATAATTTCCAGAAATATTCATAAAAATTGAAAAATAATATCCAGAAGAATGCCCTTATCCTGCATATGTCCTTTCAGTATCATGTTCCATTTTTAGATTTTTCAATTAACTTATAGGTCATCTTTAAGTCTGTTTAGTATGTCGTAATTCTGAGTAAAAGATCTCACAAATCTCAAATGAGATCATTAAGATATTCGATCACAACAAAAAATGACATGCATATGGGAATGTTATTATATACTTATAATGGTCATAATGATATTGAACTTCATGTTATTTAAGTTAAAAATATACGATAAATCTAATAGTCCTATGTTTACATTAAGAAATAAATTTGAAAAGGACAAAAATGAGTATTTAGTTAGTTTGTGACGGTTGAGTCTTCTCCCGCCTATTTTAACATGATGTACTTCTTCTTTCAAAGATGAATCATACTCTGATTACTCTCTCTCACATATCATGCAGCTTTGTACATTTTTTACTTGTTAAATGGTATCACAGCTATTGTGTTTGGTATCTAATCAAGTCTTTAGGGTTTTATGTGGTTGCTCACCACAAGAGTGCAGTTCAATCGTAAGGGTAAGTTTATACCCTGGATGTAGAAAATTCTGCAAAAAAACATGCAGAATTTGGAGGAAGATTTTTTCATTATTTTCTGCCTTCTATCTTGGGATTTACATTTAGAATCCGAGGAAATTTCCAAATTGAGTGACGATGGTCGATTGGCGCCAATGGTTTGATCTATAAATATGTATTTAATGTGATCATGTGCATGCTGATATAACCTAGGGCATCCAAATCAGCAATTAATCCTAAACATTCCAAACATTTGACTTAAGAACTACGTTACCGGTTTATCACTTTTTGCAGAAGAACCAGGGTTGGGTTCATACTGACCCTGGTATTGGTCCAATACGCACCTAGGTTCATCTTGGGCCACCCGGGTTTGCCCGAGTGGTTCTGCCAGAAGAACCCAAGAGACCCTAAGTGGCCTAGAACAAACCCTGGGCGAACCTATAGGCAGACCCTACAAATAAAAACATTAAAAAAAGCTTTTTTTTTCCTTATTTTTTATTTTTTTTCCAGAAAGCGATGACTTAAAATAATAAAAAAGACATTTTTAAAGCCTAAAAGTCGAGACAAAGACAAAAGCATAAGCTAAAAGAACACAAATGATAAAAACAAAACACAAAAGCAAAAGCACTTGCCTCTCATTTTCTCATTGCGTATTTACCTAACATTGCTAGTCTAGGGTTGAAGCTTTATCAAGCAACATTCTAATCATTTTCCTATGCTGATTGAGGAGCTCATTTGCTGCCAATGTAATATTTTCTACTTCTAAGTTTTAGCTTGTGTTGTTTTATCTTTTTTTTTGTCATATTTTTATAATTTGATACCCTATGGTTTGTTTTTAATTTTTTTTATAATTTTGTGTTTGTTTTTAAACATGTAGTTATATATATTACAATGTCAATGAGATCTCCTTTTGCAGGGCAAGCCCAATTCAAATTTGATGCACATTCACTGCTTTGGAAATATGTGACAATGATAGAGCAAGTTTCAGGTGGTGGGGACTATATTTGAAGATATAATTCTTGTGATAATTAATATAAAAGCTCATACAGTCGAGTGAAAGCCCACTTATGTCACATACCTAGTGCCAGCATCAAAGGTTGCACGGGGAAGGATGGTGATCTAGTGCCAAAATCAAAAATCCTTTATAAATCAAGGAGCAAGAAGAAACAAATGTTGCCCATGCCATAAGATCATGTCACCCTCTATTAATGAAAGCCAAAGCATCAAGGAAGCCATCGGTTTCCCCAACTCCTCCTAGGAATTCTCCGATTGTGACCGCAAGACATCTAATTTTGCCAACACCATCCATGCACGAAGAGGTTTCTCCTCTTTCAAACAAAAGAACAAAAGGACCATTGGAAAGGTCTTTTCAAAATGACAACAGGGTTATCGCACGATGTGTGTATGCAAATGGATTGTCTTTCAATGTGGTTTAATCACCATATTGGCAATAAATGATAAGAGCGATCAATGAGGCCCCCAAAAGTTACAAAGGTCCAGGGTTTGAAAAACTCTACACCACCTTATTGACAAAGGAGAAAAAACATGTTAAAAATTCTTTGAAGCCAATCAGGTATTCATGGGCTGAAATAGGGGTCTCCATCGTTTCCAACGGATGGAAACATGCAAAAACTAGGCCTCTGATCAATGTGGGTGTAGTGGGCCCTAAAGCGGCAATGTTTTTGAAGGGTGTTGATTGGGAGGAGTGTGTGAAGGATGCCAAGTTCATCGTCAATATCCTCATCGAATCCATTGAGGCGGTGGGGCCTCAAAATGTTATCTAAGTTGTTTGCATAAATGCAAAGGTTTCAAAGGAATTATTATTTGCATAAATAATTTAGAAATTTACCTTTTGCCATTCATACTCTATTATTCCATATTTGTGATAGTTCGGAAACAAAAATATATCATTGGATTGTCAATTATCTAGAAATGGGATATTAAAGGAGTATCAGAGATGTCTTCTTACCAGCTTGTGGGGTGGGTTTGAAAACATGAATTAATGCAGCCCCGTGTTAGGAACTATAGAGTTTATCAAAGTGGGCAGAATCAGGATCCAAAAATAGAGATTGAAGAAATAGAAGAGATAGAAATGGGTGACAGAAAAGGAGAAAGGATTCAAACTGACGAGGAAAAAGCTAACATTACTTACAATGCAAGTGTCAATATGAGCCAAGGGAAGCAATACATGACCAATCTTATGGCACATTTGTTACAGACGATGCAGAATATCAATATTCCTTGGTAAGAGCCAAACCCTACAGGTGAGGGAAGTGCAACGAGAAATAACAGAATCAGAACCGTAGTTGTATCCACACCTTGAACTTTTCAACCTAGATTCTTACAGAGGGAAGAACAAACAGTGGAAGAAGAACCAGTTCAAGAAGGGAATAACTTTGCAGCATACTTTCAGGAATACAGGGCTCTTGGTTTAGATTTTCATGCAAAGATGTCACTTACAATTTTTTGTAATTTAAAGATGAAAGATGAATCGACAATTGATAGAAGACCTAATGCAAATCAGCCACCTAGAGAGTTGCAAAAAGGTTAAACACACTGACTATTCCTTCATTAGATGGCTCACATAAATGCACAACTCGTGCATGGATACAAAAATTGGATACATATTTTTCATTGAATCCAATGTATGAAGAAGATGCAATTAAATTTGCCACCTTTCATCTAGAAATCATAGCACATGAATGGTGGTACCATGGGCAGAGTCTTATTGAAACTTATGAATAATTCAGCCAGACTTATTGATAGGTTTGACAGGGAGGATCCTGAAACACATTTCAAGGAATCGGCTCAGCTGAAGCAATACAGCATTATTGATAGTTATGTGGCAGAATTTTAGAGGATTTCCATGATGGTTCTAGATATTTTAGAGAGGAGACTCATTTTCCTATTTATGGAGGGATTATCAGAGCATTTCAGAGGTTGGATAAATCCTTTGACCCACCATCCTTATAGGACGCCTTTAAAACAACTTTCACTTTGGATGCTTCCGTGCCTAAAAACAATTTTTTTTCCTAGAGCACCACCAATGGGACAGCAGAGAAAACCATTTCAGAGGGGCATAACTCCTCCACAGCCACAAAACACACCTCCCAGAGGAAGGCAAGATGATGAAACTAGAAATGAACTCTGCAGGAAGAAACTATGTTTTTCTTGCAAGAAAACATTGGAACCAGGACACATGTTTGGGACGTGGTCAAGTGCATTATATAGAGGTAGTCTCTGATGAAGCGATAGATGTAGAGGAACACAAGGTAGAGGTTGTGGAAGAAGTAACTGAAATTGGAGGGAAAGAAGAGGAAGAAACTACAAGAGGCACTCTTGCTACACTTTCAAGTGCTCACAAATGCCATCCTTTTAGGATTCGTGGAGTTCTGCATGGGCAGAAAATTACCGTCTAAGTAGATAGTGGGGCAACCTACAATTTTATAGATGAGGGATTGGTTTCTAGAAGAGGGTTGGTAACAAAAACCTTTGAAGGTTTTAATGTTGTAGTGGCAAACAGCTACACAATTCCTTGTACAGAGAAGATCTAGCGATTAGACATCACTATGGGAAAGCACAAAATTTGTGATGACTTTTATGTTGTTAGTTTGGGTGAGATCGATGTGTTCTTTGGAGTACAATGGCTACATTCCCTTGGGGAATTTTCACAAAATTACCAAACCATGGAATTAAAATTCAAATCAGCCAGAAAGGATATGGTACTTTGTGGCATTTCTAGTGGAGCTCCTAGGATTGTTTCAACTAAGAGGATGGAAAGATCATTTCAGAGAAGCCAAGTGGCTTGGGCAGCCCATTGTTTGATCACAACTACATCTTCATCCACTGAACAAAAGTCCTAGCATATTGACACACAATCTGTTTTGGATAAACATAGCATGGTGTTTAACGATATACCTTCAAGACTACCACCAGATAGAGGATTTCAACATCTAGTAGAGCTGGAAACAAGTTCCAACCTGTTATTACCACATCTTATTGCCATCCCAGGGTGCATAAGAGATAGAGAAGGCAATCAAAGAGCTTTTAGAGATGGGGTATATCACACCAAGCTCTAGTCCTTTTGCATCTTTTATAGTTCTACTGAAAAATAAAGATCGCACAACGAGAATGTGCATTGACTACAGGGCACTTAATAAGAAGACTATAAAAAATCGTTATCCAATTCCCAGGATCGATGAGTTGATAGATGAGCTACATGGAGCAGTGTATTTTTCTCATATTGATCTTAGATCAAGATATCATCAAACTAAGGTGAGGGGTGAGGATGTTCATAAGACAACTTCCAGGTATTGCTATGGACATTACGAATTTATGATCATGCCCTTTGGCTTGACAAATGCTCCGACAACCTTCCCATCTTGCATGAATAAGGTATTCAATACACACTTGAGAGAATTGATATTGGTTTTCTTTGATGACATTTTGGTATACATTAAAACATGGGAAGATCATCTGATACACTTAAATGTGGTTCTTGGCATTTTAGAACAGCAGTCATTCTATGCAAAAGAATCCAAATGTGAATTTGAAATCACTGAAATTTTATACTTGGGACACATTATTAGTGCAGAGGGGGTCCAAGTTGACCAACAGAAAATACAAGCTATCAGAGATTGGTCACCTCTTAAAACCTTGACTCAGTTAAGAGGATTCCTTGGCCTTTGGAGTAATTACATAAGGTTTGTCAAAGGTTTCTCTCAGCTTGCATTACCACTAACTAATTTGACAAAAAAGGGGGCTCTCTCTTGGTAGGAATCAACAGAGATAGATTTTGATAAATTTAAGGAGGTCATGAGCACATGTCCAATGTTGGTTGTTCCATATTTTTCACTTCCCTTTGTTTTGGAATGTGATGCTTCAGGTGAGGGAATTGGAGCTGTTTTGATGCAGAATGGACACCCTATTGCTTTTGAGAGTCAAAAACTCAACGAAATGGAAAAAGCCTTCTCCATTTATGATAAAGAATGTTGGCCATCATGCATGCTTTGGCCAAATTCTGACAGTACTTAGTTTGTGGAAGGTTTGTAGTGAAAACAAACCATAATAGCTTGAAGTTCTTTCTCAGCCAAACAGGGTTGAATAATAGACAACAAAAATGGGTGAGTAAAATTAAAGTATATGATTTTGATATAGAGTATGTAAAAGGCAAGAACAATATTGTTGTTGATGCTTTATCTAGAATGCCAATATTAAACTCTATGTCTGAAATCTCTGCTAATTGGAAAGTGATCAACATAGCATAGTATGCAAAGAATGCATTTCCTACTAAAATTCTTGAAGGAAAGGTACACAATGATAGGTACAAAGTAAGAAATGATCTAATCCTTTATAAGGATAGAATTTATCTTATCCCAGAGTCAAAAATGAATCATAAGGTTTTGAGGGCAGCACATGATACACCTTTGGCAAGGCACTCAAGATACTTCAAAACTTACAAACAACTCAAGGAAAGATTTTCATCAAAAGGACTCAAAGGGGATGTCCTTAAACACATTAGGGGGTGTTTCTTGTCAACAAAATAAAATTGAACAGGTATTTCCAGCTGGTCTACTACAGCCCCTTCCAATCCCAAATCAGAAATGGGAAAACATCTCTACGGACTTCATTACAGGCCTACCAAAGTTTCACTATAAGGATTGCATATTTGTTGTGGTAGATAGACTCACTAAATTTGCACATTTCTTTGCAATATCTACTGAAATTAAGGCACCTTAGGTAGTTGATTTATTTTTCAAAGAAGTATTGAAGCTTCATGGATTGCCCAAAAACATACTTAGTGATAGGGACAACAGGTTTCTCAGCATCTTTTCGCAAGAGCTTTTCTGTTTGGCAGGAACAAAGTTAACTCCTGGCACCAATTACCACCCACAAACAAATAGCCAAAGAGAGATTGTAAACAAATGGGTAAAAGGTTATTTGAGGAATTATGTAGCGGGGCAGCAGTATGCTTGGATCCAATGGCTCCATTTGGGAGAGTATTGCTACAATAACTCATACCAAATGTCTATTGGAATGACTCTATGCATGGCTTTAAATGGTTATGACACTTTGTCCTTTATTGATTTGGTTCTAGTGGATGGTAGAGTCCCAGGAGCCAAAGACTTGGTCAAACAAAGCCAAGAAATCTTGGAGTCACTTAAAGAGAACCTCCAAAGAGCTCAAAATCAGCAGAAGATTTATGATGATCAGCACCATATTGACAGAGCTTTTGAGGTTGGAGACTTAGTATTCTTGAGGTTACAACCTTACACGCAATCTTCTCTCAAGAGAAGTGGAGCAGAGAAGCTAAAACCTCGCTTCTATGGACCTTACATGATCACCCGAAGGGTTGAAGAAATGGCTTATAAACTCGAGCTGCTAGTACAAGATACATAATGTTTCTCATGTTTTGGGACTCAAAAGGGCACTTGGGCAGCAGATAATTACTTCTACAGAATTGCCTCCTCTTGATGATGAGGGCAAATTGGCCTTTGTTCTAGAGGCAGTTATTGATACCAAAGAGAGGAGATTGAGGAACAAGACTATTATAGAGTATTTGGTACGTTGGAAGAATCTTCCCCATGAAGATGCTACATGGGAGAATGCAAAGATTCTTGAGCACCACAATTTGAAATTGCTTGAGGGAAGGCAATACCGAGAAGGGCAAACTGTCATGTCCTCATTTCCAAATTAATTTAATGGGGCAAAACCATAACCTATTTCAGATTACCCATAGGCTAAGGGGGTTTGAGTGGGAAACGTTTTGATGATAATTTATTAAGTTTATCCTTGTACTTTATTCCAAAATATCAAAAAGGGTAACTTAACTATTATTATTTAGTATTTTAATTAAAAGTCACTTTAATTATTTATTAAAAGACTTTAATTAAATTAGGTTTATTTTCGAAGGGAAAAGTAAACCTAAAATGGAAAAGCTCTATAATAGAAGAATTTTCCAAAAAGATTGATTATTCTATTCATTAGCAAAATCAAAACCCTTATTTGCAGAGCTTGGACAATTTGTTCATCTTTTTCCAGAGGAGGAAAACCCTTTGATCTCCCTAATAGTGATTCCTTCCAGGAATCCTATTGTGCTCAGATTTAAGATTTTCTATTTTTCTATTGCTACAATACCCGCACCAAAGTAAATTTGTACTACTACAGTACCCGTGCTCCAATAAATCCAAACTACTATAGTAAAATATATACAACTATAGCAGTTGATAAAGTTTCAGAAATCAATCATAAAATTCAGAAAATCAGGCCGTACAAATCAGTCTCCAGGCTGTACAACTACAGCAGTTGATAAGCTTCAGAAACCAAGTTTTATTTAATTTCTTTGAAATTATAATCATTCTAAAAATTGATTGTAATCATTCTACTTTGATAGAAAAATAAATACAGAAGGGTTTCTTTGAAATCCTGAATTCATTATGAGCATGGATTATAATCATCTTGTTGGTTTTTCATGAAGAATAAATACAAGGGTTTCAGAGGAATTGTTATTTGCATAAATAATTCAGAAATTTACCTTTTGCCATTCATTCTCTTTGTTATTTTGTATTTGTGATAGTTGGTAAACAAAAAAAATCATTGGATAATCAAATATCTAGAAACGGGATATTCCAATTTGCTCAACAAGGGGAACAATGAAAGGTAAACTGCAAAGTTCAAATCAGAGTTGATGAAAATATTTGAACTGACTGATTTGGGTTAGCTTCATTACTTTTTAGATATTGAAGTAATTCAAAACCAAAGTATATTTTCATCACTCAGCAGAAGTACATTTGTAATGTCCCCATTTTCGAGTTCACTTGCAACATAGTTAGAGCTAACTTTTTGGGTTGGTGACAACATAATCAGAGTATTTCGATGTCACCAAGGTGTTCGGGTGATTTAGTGGAGTTGTATGACACTTTTCGGAGAAATTTCAGACAACTTGTCTGTACTTACTATTTATAGTAAGTGCTTGCATGGCAATAATCTTTCTAGGTTCTTGTGGGTCTATTCTCTTTGGTCCTCAAAGAACATTGTTATTTATAGTAAGTGTCAGTCTAGGGCTATTTTGGTGACTTGGCAGTCAGTCGTTGGCTATTTCAGATGTTGCATTGAGCTCAGCGATATCAGATGGTTTGCGGTGATGTTTTTCCAGGTGATTTCAGACCTTGGGCTCAGACTTGCTATTTTTGGCAAATTAGGGTTTCTGTCCGTTTTGGGTTTTTTAGTGTTGGAGATGGAGCGTCTCGTCGAGACCTTTCTGACGAGCTATAGATCACTGAATTTCGAGTTCATTTGGGCCTCCGTTTTAAAGTCCGGAAATTAATATTTTTATTTAAATATTGGACTTTGGGATTTAATAATTAAAGTGACTTAAATAAAAATTAAAGTGGTAAATATATCTTTAATCCCACATTGGCAAGAGAAGTGTGTCAACTCCTCCAAGAAAGAATAAAAGGATTTTAAGGGCCCATTGTTGAGCATCCAGGTATTTGATATAGGCATTTGATTGAGTTTATTGTGGAGCCTAGGGCTTTTGCAATTCTACATTCGATCATTGAAACCGAAAGCTCTCTTTGATTGGCAACTTTGAGGGTGTGAAACTATCAACTGATATTGTTGCAAAGTGGGAGGTGATATTTCAGTCATTTCATTGGAGCAAATTTAGTGGCCACGGGCCAAATTTGAGGAGTTTGTTTAGGAGATCATTGCACATCTTTTTGGCATCGATTGGTGATCATTATTTGGCATTTTGCATTGTGGAGGGGGTCTGATTTTAATTAGCAGCAATCTAGAAATTACCAATCAGTCAACAAGGGTGCCATTGGAAGGAACAAATTTGTTTGTGGAGGTCCAAGAAGGCAGCGATTTCACTTCTCACCTAGGGCACACCTCTCCTAGGGTCATGGCAACAATGTTTGGCACTTGAGGGAGCTGGAAAATGTTGGCATTTATTTTATTTTTGCATTGCTGGCCAAAACAAGAGCGACTTGCATAGGAGGTTGACTTAGCTTGAGTATTGATCGTTTGGCATCTCTATTGTAGTTTTCATCATCTACTATCAAGGGCACATCATTTTAAATCAGGTTCCTCTATGTTTTGTTCATCATATCATTGCATATAGGTTGGTTTTGAGTTGCAGCAATCGGTGCACTTTATATCAGCATTAGAATATTTGACATCATTGTAAATGCCAAGAGCCTTGGCCATGTTGTAATGTCTTTGTATTGAACATCATAATACAAAATTGGAGTAATAAATTGCTGGCCATTTGCCTTTGTAGTTAAGCATATTCTTAGATTGTATTTTCTAATGAGTATGCATGCCAAATGTTTATGAAAATGCCTATTGGCTGAAGGTGGTTGTTTATATAGTGAATTGCATATTTCGTCAAGAGCCTTTGCTTGCCAAGTGTTTGCATAAATGCCTAGTGGTTGTGGGTGTATATTGGCTATATTGGGATGCATGAAAAGTTTTTGTCTTGATGTCAACTAACTGTACTAGTTAAATACAGTCACTTATATGTATGCCAAAGGATTGAAACAACTAGTATATCATTTCTATAACAACCTTGCATTATTAAAAGCATTCAATAACATCATTAGCAGTCGATGAACTCAAAGAAAAATCAGAAAACTCATATCAGTCATACACAATTGCAAGACAAGTGTTTGACGAAATTCCTGAGTGGTCAGAACTGAAAATCAAAGGCCAAAATTGCAAGGGTCTTTACAACATTGGTGACATTCTAAGAAAGTTTGGAATGGAAGATTGTAAGCTTCTCAGTATGCCCATGGGACAAAATCCAAAATTGACATCAGAAGATACAATAGATTTGGTTGATGCCACTAAATACAGACAACTCATTGGCAGTCTGATTTATGTGACAACTAGGCTAAATATATCCTTTGTTGTTGGTGTTCTTTCAAGATTCATGCAACCCAAAGACAGTCATTGGGTAGCAACAAAAAGAGTCAGACATCTCAAATGAATAGAATTTTGGGCTCATATACTCTAGGGCAGGATACTTCAAACTAATTGGATATTCAAATTCTAACTCTGTTGGTGATCGTGAAAAGGGAAAATCCCTGCGGGTTTTCTGATGAATTTGGAAACAACAGTTAGTTGAAACTCCAAGAAGCAATCAATGCCAACAACTACATTAGCAGAAGCAAAGTATATGGCCGTATCAGAGACAACCAACAAGATTTTGTGGCTCAGAAAGGTTCATTCAAATTTGCTAAAACAAGTTTCGTCAACACCTCTCATGATTGACAACACTTATGCAATTCAAATGGCAAAGAATCTAATCTTTCACAACTATACCAAGCATATCAATATCAAATTTCATTTGATTCGGCATTATGTGAAAGATGCAATGTCAAGTTGCAACATTGCCATACAGTAGAGCAACTAGCAGACACCCTGACAAAAGCGGTTCGACGAGAAAAAATTGAAAAGTTCAGAGGAATGCTTGGTCTCACAATGACCCCAATAGATTAAAAGGGGGATGTAACAATATTGTACATAATCCTAGGTGTCATAGGATAGTTTTGTCTTATTCTAATAACTTTAATTGCCATTCCCGTAGGAATAGGAAGAGTCACTTGGAAATGTGAATTGAACAACCATTTCGTTGGCTTTTTATATTGTAATGCTTCCTTATCTTAATTTGAATCGTGAATACAATTTTGGCTTGCACCACACATTGGTTAGTCATTCTATTTATGATATGCCCTGACAGTGGTGAACTCATTTGAGATGTTTGTTGATTCAACTCTTTTGAATTTCATTCTTGTATTGTTCACTGTTGAACATGTTGATCTTAATTCCTCTTTGCATGAGTGGTTAAATGCGAAGCTTGTGTTAGGATCCTAATGCAGTCTAGGACTAGTGGGACAATGGGTGAGACCAACATTAAGTCACCTTATTCTAACTATGAGACTGAGGGATGAATTGAGGAGCACATATCACTAAGGTTAATGTTTCTTATATTGAATGTTATGGATTTTTTTATCAATTAGTTGAGAATGGTAATGATGAAGTTATGAAAGCCTTGTATTCTGTGAACTGTTTGCTTTTTATCTCATTTCAGTTTCAATGCAATGGTATGAGGACCTCTTGTATGCAAACTAACTCTATGCAGAACTATTGATTAGATGTCTCATGAGAAGAATGCAACCCTAGTATCATTGGTTTGTTCTTGTGTGACAATGAATGCATGCAATCTATGACCTTGTGGATAGTTGGTTGTGTTCAAAGGAAAACAAATTCTGTTCCGAGAAGACTGGATGATACTGATGGTCACTTGAATTCTTTGAGATCATTAGATCTGCTCCTTTATTTTTGTTCACAGGTTTAGACCTGTAGGCATTATCTGATGGATTAAGTTAGCTTTCTTATTAAAGAAGTGGTTCAATGTTGAGCACTTAAATTCCTCACAGCAAATTACAATAAATGAGCATTGTACTATAATGCTAGAATATTCTGAATTATGATAGGTTGTTAATGAACTCTTTTGGCATGTTTTCTTTATAGGCTCTAAACTTTAAGACTAGGGCATGAAGTTTTATCATAAGTATGTGGCTTAACTCAGTTATATGGATTAACCTTGGAAAACCTATAAGATGCTGAACACTTCAATCCTTATAATTGTTTATTTTCAAGAATGAATCTATGGATGTACTATTCAATCTTAAACCCATCTCTATAACCTTATGTGTGGACTTACCCTCAATGGTAGCATTATCACTTATTCTGAATGCTAAATAGATGTTACTTTTTGTTGGTTTTGGATATAAGTACCTTCTGAGAGTTAGAGTGGCATTTGACTTTCTATATAGGAAGTAACCAACCACTTAACCTAGTAGACCCAATAACTCTTAGTAGACCCTATGGCAAACACAAGAAGGTGTGAGCAATCATGTACATGAGATTCATTAAAAATTGTTAGGATTCGGTCAAATGTTCATTTCTTGATAAGGGAAATTGTGAATCATAACTCTAAATGCCCGAAATTTTGTGGGTTGATTTTTGGGGTTGTGACACTAACTAGGGAGTGAAGACAAAGCAACTATCATGATCCAAGACCTCAAGAAATGTGTCGATGTGGTAGATGTGTGGCAAAAAACAAATCAAAATCCTCAAGTGAGAGTCCCCAATATGCCACATGAATTATCAAGCAATTGATATGAAAAAAAGGGTGCATGACAAAACATACGCGCAT
Source organism: Torreya grandis (assembly GCA_037957365.1). NCBI lineage: Eukaryota > Viridiplantae > Streptophyta > Pinopsida > Cupressales > Taxaceae > Torreya > Torreya grandis. The sequence continues at coordinate 79,120 of JARHVA010007990.1, read as the reverse complement.
GAATGTAGACAAAGCTAAAATAGCAAACCCCAATGGCATTTTATAAATTAGTGCATGTACAATATACATCTAAAAAATCCATCCAGAAGTTGTATGAAGCACTAAAGAATGATCCTTCTGAAAAAGAGGTGGCACCTATACTTAGTGCAAAGAAGTGTGATTTATAGTTTATAAATAAGCCACTAAGATGAAAAAATACAAATTTGAGATAGAATCGGAATAACTAAATATTCCAACTATGAAGAATGCAAAAAACCGTGCATTTTCAAAAAATTAGCATGCAAATTTGAATTACCAATCAAAAGTTATGGCCTTCGAAATTGTCAACAAAACTAACAAGAAACTGTAGAGTCTGGAAAAGTGGTTCATCAAAATGAAAAATTAACCCCACTATTGTGTAGAACTTAAAAAAAATAGGAAAAGTGAAAATTCACCCTCCTAGGCTTCACAGATCAAAAGTTACGAGCCCTGGCAGTTCAGAACTCCAAAAAAGGGCCCTAAGTGGCTAGGGGCTAGCCCTCAAGGGCTAAATTCTCTTTGCGGGTAGACACATGGCAATCACAGGCTACAACTAGCACAAACCACTAGCAGTTTGGCACCATGGTCACATGATGCAGATAGCACAGACAACTAGGGTGTTGGCAGTTTGGGTAAGAAGAACAAGGTTGGCGACAGGGACGAGGCACTAAAAAACTAAGTGGTGGATCGTTGGTGGCGATGGCAGTGGCGCAATGTACACATGGTGGCGGTGGTAGATTAGGGTGGCACCGCCCAAACAATGGCAGAGCCACCACAACAGTAACACATCGCACACTATTGCAGCTTCAAACACACACCACAGGAGCACCATAAGTCCAAATCATGCAAAATTAGGACTTTTCGGAAGGCTATCAAAATGCCAAATCCAAAAAATACACTTTCAATCCATGATTTTGTAGAAAAATGCAAAAAAATACCAAAAATGCCCCTATGCCTTAGCTCCTCAAAAACTGAAATCTCTCCAAAATCTATGTAATGTCCCCATTTCCAAACCGTTCATGTGCAGGGATTGAAGACCTTTAGTCTACTTCCCCAAAGACTAAAGAATTCATTTTCGGGTTTGATTTTATTAATTAATTATAATTGCTCAAATAGTGATTTTAATCATTTGCTCATATAAGGCAATTATTAGTTGATTAATAGAATATTTTTTAAAAGTGATTTTTACTACTAAGGTATTTAATTGAAATAATTATTGAATTATGCCTACAAGTAATTTTAATTACTATTTATTATTTAGGCAATTATTTAATATTATTTTTTGTAAAAAAAATGTCAGCTTGTAAGTGATCAAAGGCAAAGAGGAGATATGCTAAAAGCCAGCAAGGAGAGTTAAGAAAGAGTCTTTGGCCTTCCCAAAGTGGTTCGCCCCCTTTGAAGGGTAAAAGTACATGGTGGAGTTCTCTTTTGAGAGATATATTGAAAATTGATATTGATTCTTCATGCTTGAAGAAAATATTGGAATGTGTGCCCAATAAGTGTTTGCAAATTTTTGGAGTCGATTATTCAACAAAACGGTGTCTTTTGATTCCACCTTTGCAAAGGTGGAATTTGACTATTGCCTTAGAGTGGGGTGACTTATTTTGTGACTTGTTTGTGTGGGTTCCAAGGCTAATTTGAAGTCAAATTGATCTAGTTTCATTGCTGGAATTTATTGATAATTATTGTTGAAGTGTGGCGTTGACTTTCTATGTGATTGGGCAAGGTTTGCAAAGTCTTTTCAAGTGGATAAATAAATAATAAATTATGATTTATTTATTTATATTTTTGAGCAGATTTCATGAGGGTTTTGACTTCATAAATTGTGGATTTATGGCTAATATTTATTGAGAAATTTTTTCAAGTGTGGCGATTTGAATTGAAGTGAAGGTTTGTTGTTTGAAGGGATTTAAAACCCTAGTTGAAGGGCACATAATATTTAAAAAATTTATATGCAGAGTTTGACCTAGGGTGACTAGGTTGGAAGAGGGTTTTAATCACTTTGAAGGCCCAAAAAAAGTGTTGGATTTGTATGGTTATTTTTGATAAATTATTCACGATTTTTGGCACGCGTTTGACAAATATTTAATTGTTTTTTATGTGTAAAATCAGATATTTTACAATGTTAATCTGATTTTCATCCACATACAAGGGGTAAAAAGGTATAAAATATTTATTTTCAGTTTGTGTCTTATTTTGGATAATTTTGAGGTGTTATTTGCTCAAGGTAATTGTTGAAAATTACCTATATATTATTTGCAAATTGATGCCTAGGGTTTGGATGTATATTGCATGTTTTTGCAGGCGTTGATCAAACAAACCCAGAGTGACCTTCAACGTACCTTGAGTATACAAATGTTAGCTTTTTTGAAGACCACACAAGAATGTAAGAGCCATCACCTTTCAAGAGAGGATAGTTCGAATGGCAATGAGAGGGTTTCTATTAATCTCCCTCATAGATTCTTCAGGCCACTTTTTTGTAGAAGGAACCAGTTGTGGAGATGGAGGCACCAAGGGGTGATCCTCTTGATATTCATCAACAAAAATATGCATCCCTAACCTATGACACATAAGCACTCTTGTCTTTTCGAGATTATTGTGAGATGAAGGATCCAAACCAAGGGTTCCTAATATGCAGCCCTCTAGAGATTTGCAACAAAGGTTAGGTAAGATTTTTCTTCTTATTTTTGATGGTACTGATAAACTTCTTGTGAAATCATGGTTGCAGAAGTTGGAGACATATTTATCACTTAATCCCATGTTTAAGGATGAGGATCTCAAGTTTGTCACCCTACATTTAGAAGGTATTGCTCATGAGTGGTGGTTTCATGGCTTAATCACATAAGGCCACATATCCATTACTACTTTGGAAGAGTTTGGTAAGAGGATAATGGAGAGATTTGATAGGAGAGATTCAGAGATACATTGTCGTGAGTTGGCACAACTCAAGAAAAATCATGATGTTGAAAGATATGTAGTTGATTTTCAAAAGGTTTCAATTATGGTAACCAAATGTTAGTGAAAGGAGGTTAGTTGTTTTGTTTGTTGAGGGTTTGATTGAGCCTTTGAGGGGTTTGGTTAAGGCTTTTAACCCTCTTTCTTTGCAAGATGCTATCATTAAGGCTTTGGATTTAGAATGTTCAGTATACAAAGGCTATGAATGGCCAAGAGGGCAGACACCAATTCACTGCCCAAAGGGGCAAATACAAGGCAGCCAAGGTCTGATTTTAGTGGGCAGCCAAGAGCACAAAGTGGGCAGCTTAGGGAACCACCCAATGAGCAACAAAAGAAATCTTTTACACCATATGTGCCGCCTCATAGATCACTACCCTATAGCAGCAATATGAAGGATGCTAGAGATGAGTTGAGAAGGAAAGGATTGTGTTTCACTTGCAAGGATCCATGGACCAAAGGCCACCGTTGCATGGGCAAAGGACATGTCCATTACATTGAGGTAATTGATGATGATTCAGATTTTGATATTGTTGATACTAATGATGAGCAAAATGAGAATGTTGTTGATGAGCATGTGCATGAAGAGGACACACAAGATATGGGCAGCACTCTTGCTACTCTTTCGAAAGCACCAAAGTACTATCATTTCCAGGTAGGAAGGACTTTGAAGGAGCACAAAGTAACCATCTTGATTGATAGTAGGGCTACTCATAATTTCATTGGCAAAAATTTGGTGACTCAGCTTGATTTGATTGTGGAAGATTTCAAGGGTTTCAAGGTAACAATAGCGGATGGATTTTCTCTTCCTTGCACCAAAACAATCACCAAGCTTACCATTGCATTAGGGGAGTGTGAGGTATGTGATGATTTCTATGTAATTGACATTGAAGATATGGAACTTGTTCTTGGGGTCCAATGGTTGCATTCATTGGGGGAATTTACCCTCAATTATCGAAGTTTGATGCTCAAATTCACGGTGGGTGACAAAGAGGTAACACTTCAGGGTATGATCAAAGGATCACCTCAAATTGCTTCTATGGTCAATAAGACTTTACAAGAAGATGCAAAAATCTGTTCTTTGTCTTTTATAACAGCAGATTGGAAAGAGTTAATTATCTTGGAATATGTTAAAAATCAGTTTACTAACAACTTGCTTGAAGAAGTAATTGTTGATGATAAATTCAGAATTTTGGATGGGTTTATACTCTACAAAGAAAGGGTCTATTTGGTGCCCGAATCTACAGTAAAGCACATGATTTTGAGGGCTGCCCATGACACTCATTTGGCTGGTCATCAAGGGTACTTTAACACCTAAAAACTTGTGAGGAAGAGGTTCTATTGGAAGGGCTTAAAGAAAGAGGTTCTCAAGTACATCTGAGAATGTTTTGAAGTCAAAAAAATAAAAGTGAGCATAAATTTCCAACAAGTCTCTTGCAGCCCCTTCCCATTCCTTCACAAAAATGGGAGAGTATCTCTATGGATTTCATTACCGGGTTGTCTATGGTTCAAGGTAAAAATTGTTTATATGATGAGGTTGATAGACTTACAAAATTTATTCATTTTCATCCACTTTCAGCTAAGTACAATCCTCCTTTGTTTGCTGATGTGTTTTTAGAGAAGTGTTCAAATTGCATGGGCTGCCCAAAAACATTGTTAGTGATAAGGACAACATGTTCACAAGTATTTTTGACAAGAACTCTTTAAATTGATAGGTACTGAGCTCACTCCTAGCACCAGTTATCATCCACAAACCGATGGGCAAATGGAAATTGTGAATAAATGGTTGGAAGAGTATTTGAGGAACTATGTTTCTGGATAGCAATCAGCATGGATAAAATGGTTACATATGGTCGAGCATTGTTATAACACAACCTTCCACATGTCTATAGGTATGACTCCTTTTAAGGCACTTTACGGTTATGATGTTTTTTCCTTCATTGATTTGGTGATGACAGATAGTAGAGTGTTTGGGGCAAAGGTGTAATGACTCTTACTAATAGGATCACTAAAAACACTGGTATTATACTAGGGAATTTCGTCAAACACTTTTATGAATATTAAAAATTATATTGCACTAATAATTTTGTCAAATATGTCACAGAATATGGCTTTGTAAATTCGTCAAACAGTTTGCAATCAGTCTAATTGATAATAGAAATTATGGAATTCTGGAGAAAATTACAGTCTTTTAATAAAATATTTATGGCTATTACAGCCTTACAAAAATGAGCAGATTGTCTACTAAAAACCTGATGCATAAGACTTAAAAACAATGGAACCTGTTTATTGTTGAAAACCTGATCTGCATTTTACACCTTGATCGCTGCCCAAAATCCTGCCCAGCAACTGTCCGTACAATACGGTTCAAGTACGGTCCGTACCGCTGTACGGATTGGTACGGATTTATTTTTTTGGTCTTCAAAAACAAGCGCCTCAGGTCCACAATACTGCCGCCCAGCTGAACGCCCTTCACAAAAAAATTTAGAAATTAAATCCCCTCTCTAGGTAAGCGCTGTAGACTTTGTTGATGGCTGGAAATCCCATCCGTACAGACGTCCGTACGGCCGTATGGATTTATGAAAACCCTTCAAAAATCTCTATAAAAACCCTCCCAAATGCTACCAAAAATTATTAAAAATTGCTGCCTCCAAGGGTTCGATTTTTCTATGCCAAAATTATGCTTCTCCTTGCCCAAAAATGTTGAAATACTGAAGATTTCTTAGCTGAGAATAAATCATAAAAATTCTCCAATTTAGCACACTTGAATTCGCTGAATACCAATTCCTCCAAGCAACCCTTCAGAAGATCTCTCACTTCCTCAGTTATGCAAATCACTTGAGAGGTATCGTTCTCAAGGATTAATCTGAAAATTTGCAGACTCTGAAGTCTTACAAATGCTCAAGAAGATTCGATGATCAAAATAAACTGGATGCCAAATAATAGACCCATAGGGTCTATTTATGCTCTTTTGGAACTTCCAAGAGTTTCCGTAATACATCATAAAAACTTGTTATACCTTTTTAATTAAAAAGTAATTTTATGAAAAATAAAATAAAAGTGTACTTAGAATTAAAATATAACATTTTGGCCTCCAATATAATATCTCCCGGAGCATAGTGAGCCATCAAATCGCAAACATGACCCTCTCACCACCTACATCTGCCTACGAGAGTCAGGGATAGGCAAATTCGGCACGCTAAACGATGTCAGCCAGAATGGGGACATGACAGTCTGCCCTTCCTGAAATTGCTTGTCCCCAAGCAATCGCTGAACAATAAACTAATCAATCCACCTGGATCCCAAATGTAGTCATGCTCTGTACTGCTATCAATCAACGCAAGCTTCTGCAATATCCTCTGAAATATAATCAGGAGAAATCCATAATCAAACTGGCAAATACAACTCAACCCAACTCCAAAATCACAACTGCCACAATCAGGAACCCATGAGAAACAAATGCTCGAAATATCAGAACCCAAGTAAAGTAGACATCCCAAACTGCCAACACCGTAAATACCATCAACGCATCCCACTGGCTTATGCGGAATGTACAATCCAACTCGGCAACAATGGTGAACACTCCCGAATGAAATTGTACCAAGTGTGGAGAATCCACACATTGTACAACTCCTGCAGACAATACAACTCTGCAGATCACCGGCCACTGTCTCATAACCATAACTCCCATGTACCGCTGTATAGAAACTAATACCAACATCGGACAAGCCGCTGACACACGAAAGGACAACACCATGCAATCTGCTAATCAAATCTATGATAGCACCCATACAATCACTGTTACCAAAGAGTGATAAAGATCTCCAGTCATCTGAGTCCCAAACACCAATATAACAATCCCGAGTCCATATCCGTAAACTAGAATCAACTTGTAACTCAAGCAAACTCCTCACCTGAGTAATATGACTAATACCAATTATCTCCACAAAGCTGTCAGATACTGTCCTTGAATCTTGGATGTGAAAGCAAGATGAACTCACATCATCAGCGAACAGTTCTTTGGCTCCATAATGTAAGATGTCATCCAACTCTTCCTGATTAAGAATTTGGGTTTTCAGCCGGCCAACCACAAGGTGTTCAAGAATCATTTTCTTCTTTGTTAGCTGCATCATTCACTCATCAATGGTTCCTCTAGTAACCAGCCTAAAAATCATCACCTTATTTGTTTGTCCCAAGGGATGAGCCCTAGCCATTGCTTGCAAGTCTGCATGTGGATTCCAATCACTGTCATATATTATAACAGTATCTGTTGTTCCCAGGTTAATCCCCAGTCCTCCAACTCGTGTTGAAAGTATAAAACAGAATCTTGTAGAATTGGGTGCATTGAACCGATCGATTCTTATTTGTCTCTCCACCCCACTTATTTTTCCATCAATTCGTTCATAGTTCCATTTCTTGTAACGGAGGTAATCTTCTAATATGTCTAACATGTGTTGAAATTGTGAATAGATAAGCACCCTGTGCCCTTGCTCTTTAAGTTTAACCATCATCTTGTCTAGCAAATGTAGTTTACCAGAAGCCTCCAACTGTAAGCTTCATCCAAGTTATTCTGAAGTGGAGTGCCTGTTAACAAAACCCTGTGCTTTGCAGTATACTGTGTCAGTATCTGAAAAAGTTTTGAATCTTTGTTCTCAAGCCTGTGACCTTCATCAACTATCATGCACTCCCATTTGATCTGTTTTAAAACTGAAGTATCCAAGTTTATCATTTCATATGATGTCAAGAGAACATCAAATTTAATCCTTTCCTGTTTTGGAGCAGAAACTGACTTCTTTCTCCTCTTGTTCTTCTTCAAAGGTTCCCCTTTATGGTAAAATTCATACTCCCTGATGATAGTACGAGCCAGTGCAGAGCCTACATACATCACAACATTCATGTGTGGAGCCCAGGTTGAAAATTCACGCTCCCAATTTCGCAATGTGGAAAGTGATACCACAACCAAATGAGGACAAGTAACATCCTCTTCTGCCAGAGATGTCACAAAAGAGATACTTTGTATAGTTTTCCCAAGTCCCATTTCATCTGCAAGAATAACGTGTGTCCCTTTCTGCCAGGCAAACCGTAAGAAATTTAATCCCTCGAGCTGATATGGATGTAACGTGCCTCCAAAGAGGAACTTTGGAGTTTGATCATACTGTTGAAAATCGTTTTGACAACGTTTTGCTTCTTTTCCATCAAGAGAAGAACCCTTACGCTTTCGAGCAGTTTGGATTTGTCCTCTTATCTTAATTGAATTGAACCTTTCAATTTCAGCTCGAAAAGCAGAAATATCTTCCTCAACTTCCCATGAGCATTCATCATATTGAAGTTCTTTCCATTTGACTAAATATTCCCGCAATTCACCAATCATTCTGCTATGGATAATTCTATCCACAGTTGTCCACTCAAGCCGAATTGGAACCCAATCATCTTCTGATACTTTCATAGAATCTATTTGGCGATGAAAATTATTTATCCTTATCTTGAGGCGTGGAATTTCCTTGAAAACTTTCTCAAACTCCTCTACGGAAACCCATGAGCAGTGAAGATAAGACAATGACTTCCACTTTACTAAATATTTCTTGACTAATTTTTTAGTTGAAGAATCCCCTTCATCATTGCCATCATTTGCAGGTCTCATCTGACAATCTAAAATTTTATCAAGTTCCATAAGGGGATTGACACATTGAGGGCAGCTCCACTTGCCACGAGGCACAAGTTTCAGTGGTGGAGTCAAACACTTAAGATGGTATACAGCATTGCATGTATCACAACAGAGGAGCTTTCCACTGCCTCCACAAACATAGCAAGAATCATCACTAGCATCCGGCCTAATTATTTTTGTGGCCTGGGTTTTAGCATATCCCATTTCTTCTTGCTCTTTCCAACCATAATTTCCAATAATGCTAGAAACTGCAGTCATTTGCACATCATTAAATACTACCCGTGTGAAATAAGGGTATTGTTTCCCTGATAGGGATGGATCTGTTGCTGAGAATGCGACCAAGGGAACATGAACTGCTTCTGCCAGCTTAGCAACTGAATGGGCTACAGCCAATGTTTGTGGCCCTTCTATAGCAACTACTTCCTCTTCAAGTAACTTTATTACTGGACCAACTATACTGGAATCACTATCTGTGTTAATCATGCAATCCGGTGTGCCTTGGTATATTAATTTGCAATGATCAGCAAGACAACTGCCTGCCCTGTTAACTGCCTGACAAGATGTGTTAATGTCTCCCTGTACAGGATCAGCATGTCTGTCAAACTCATCATTCAAGTTCCTGGTAATTGTATCAGAGGATCTCTTGTTATTTCTTGGAGCATAGTAATCATTCCTTCCTCCTCTCTTATTCCTTTGATTCATGAACTGGTCAAACGTCCATATTTGTCGCATATCAGGAGGGAGAGTGGTATACTCCAAGTAGGCCTGTCTAGCCTCCTCGCCAAATGGAGTAGCTGGAGCAACATGCAACTGTTCTTCCCTGGGTGTGAAGGTGGGAAAAAGAGGTCTAGAGGCTGATCCTCTAGTGTTTCCAGCATGTTGTATGGACCTTTCCTCATTCACTCCACTATGCTCTGCTGTGTGCTGGTGACCTTGATCGGGAATGGCTTGCTGGTCCATTCTTGCTAATAAACGTGACATCATATCAAGCATGTTGTCAAATTTTCTTTCAGCACTTGTCTCTCTATCTCCTTCCGCCATATTCTGAATTGATTTGCCGGTGTCCCTCAACGCTTCTGGCAGTGTATCTTCTATTATTTGAGGATTCTGATGAGGTTGCCTCCGCTGCTCCCGAATGTAATATCTGATTTCTCTTTCGCTCATCTGCTGTTTAGCGGACCACAGGATGGCAGGATAAAGGCTCTGATACCACTGTAATGACCCTTACTAATAGGATCACTAAAAACACTGATATTATACTAGGGAATTTCGTCAAACACTTTTATGAATATTAAAAATTATATTGCACTAATAATTTTGTCAAATATGTCATAGAATATGGCTTTGTAAATTCGTCAAACAGTTTGCAATCAGTCTAATTGATAATAGAAATTATGGAATTCTGGAGAAAATTACAGTCTTTTAATAAAATATTTATGGCTATTACAGCCTTACAAAAATGAGCAGATTGTCTACTAAAAACCTGATGCATAAGACTTAAAAACAATGGAACCTGTTTATTGTTGAAAACCTGATCTGCACTTTACACCTTGATCGCTGCCCAAAATCCTACCCAGCAACTGTCCGTACAGTACGGTTCAAGTACGATCTGTACGGCTGTACGGATTGGAACGGATTTATTTTTTTGGTCTTCAAAAACAAGCGCCTCAGGTCCACAATACTGCCGCCCAGCTGAACGCCTTTCACAAAAAAAATTTAGAAATTAAATCCCCTCTAGGTAAGCGTTGTAGACTTTGCTGATGGCTGGAAATCCCATCCGTACGGCCATATGGATTTATGAAAACCCTTCAAAAATCTCTATAAAAACCCTCCCAAATGCTACCAAAAATTATTAAAAATTGCTGCCTCCAAGGGTTCGATTTTTCTATGCCAAAATTATGCTTCTCCTTGCCCAAAAATGTTGAAATACTGAAGATTTCTTAGCTGAGAATAAATCATAAAAATTCTCCAATTTAGCACACTTGAATTCGCTGAATACCAATTCCTCCAAGCAACCCTTCAGAAGATCTCTCACTTCCTCAGTTATGCAAATCACTTGGGAGGTATCGTTCTCAAGGATTAATCTGAAAATTTGAAGACTCTGAAGTCTTACAAATGCTCAAGAAGATTCGATGATCAAAATAAACTGGATGCCAAATAATAGACCCATAGGGTCTATTTATGCGCTTTTGGAACTTCAAAGAGTTTCTGTAATACATCATAAAAACTTGTTATACCTTTTTAATTAAAAAGTAATTTTATGAAAAATAAAATAAAAGTGTACTTAGAATTAAAATATAACATTTTGGCCTCCAATATAATATCTCCCGGAGCATAGTGAGCCATCAAATCGCAAACATGACCCTCTCACCACCTACATCTGCCTACTAGAGTCAGGGATAGGCAAATCCGGCACGCTAAACGATGTCAGCCAGAATGGGGACATGACAAAAGGATTTGGTACAGCAAAGTTATGACATCATGAAAGCACTAAAAGAGAACCTACAACATGTCCAAAATCAATAGAAATTATATGCAGATCAGCATAGAGTTGAGAAGTCATTTGAGGTAGGAGATTGGGTCTTTTTGAGATTGCAACCCTATAAGCAATCTTCCCTCAAACAAAGTGGTTCGAAAAAGTTGAAACCACGTTTTTATGGGCCATATAAGGTGAGCAACAAGGTGGGAGAAGTAGCATATGAGTTGGAGCTTCCAAAAAATGGTAAGATTACCCAATGTGTTCTATGTTTCATGTCTCAAAAGGGTTCTTGGGCAGCATACTACCGTTTCTTTAGAGTTGCCCCATTTAGATGAAGAAAGCAAAATAATCTTGATTCCAGAATCTAACATTGAGCTTTGTGAGAAAAAGCTAAGAAACCGTAGCATCAAAGAATATTTGATTAGATGGAAGGACTTGCCACTTGAGGATGCCACTTGGGAAAATGAGTCACTTTTGGAGCATCTAGGTTTGCAATTACTTGAGGGCAAGCAATTTTGAGAAGGGAGGACTATAATGTCCCCATTTCCAAACCATTCATGAGCAAGTATTGAAGACATTTAGTTTATTTCCCCATAGACTTAAGGATTTCTTTTGGGGTTTTATTTTATTAATTAATTATATTTGCCCAAATAGTGATTTTAATCATTTACTCATAAAGCAATTATTAGTTGATTAATAAAATATTTTATAAAAGTGGTTTTTACCACTAAAATATTTAATTAAAATAATTATTGACTAAAAGTAATTTTAATTACTATTTATTATTTAGGCAATTATTTAATATTATTTTTGGTAAAAAAGGAATGTCGGCTTATAAGTGATCAAAGGCAAACGGGAGATATGCTAAAATTCGGCAAGGAGAGTTAAGAAAGAGTATTTGGCCTTTCCAAGGTGGTTCGCCCCCTTTGAAGGGTACAAATATATGGTGGAATTCTCCTTTGAGGGATAACTTGAAAATTGATAGTGATTCTTCATGCTTGAAGAAAATATTGACATGTATGCCCAATAAGTGTTTGGAGATTTTTGGAGCTGATTATTCAACAAAATGGAGTCTTTTAACGCCACATTTGCAAAGTTGGAATTTGATTATTGCCCTAAAGTGGGGCGACTTGCTAGTGACTTGTTTGTGTGGGTTTCAAGGCTAATTTGATGTCAAATTGACCTAATTTCATTGCTGAAATTTATTGATAGCTATTATTAAAGTGTGGCATTGACTTTCTATGTGATTGGGCAAGGCTTGAGAGGTCTTTTCAAGTGAATAAATAAATAATAAATTTTGATTTATTTATTTATATTTTTTGGGCATATTTCATGAGGTTTTGGACTTCATAAATTGTGGATTTATGGCTAAAATTTATTGAAGAATTTTCCCAAGTGTGGCGACTTGAATTGAAGTGAGAGTTTGTTGTTTGAAGGGGTTTAAAACCCTAGTTGAAGGGCAAATAATATTTTTGATTTTTATATGCAGAGTTTGACCTGGGACGACAGGTTGAAGAGGGTTTTGATCACTTTGAAGGCCCAAAAAGGGCATTGAATTTGTGTGGCTATATTTGGTAAATTATTCGTGTTTTTTGGCAAAGGCTTGACAAATATTCAGATGTTTTGTGTAAAATCAGATATTTTACAACAAGATTAAAATCTGATTTTCATCCACATACAAGGGATAAAAAGGTATAAAATCTCTTTTTTCAATTCGTGGCTTATTTTGGATAATTTTGATGTGTTATTTGCTCAAGGTAATTGTTGGAATTTACTTATATATTATTTGCACATTGGTGCCTAGGGTTCAGAAGTATATTGCATATCTTTTAAGCATATCTGAGAGCTAGGGTTTGCTAATTTGACTAATTTCAGAATTCAGAATTTTGTGGATTTTAGAGGAAACCCTTATTCGGTCCTTTGGCCCAAAAGGGGACATTACAATCTACCAAAAAAAAACCAAACTAACTAAAACAAGGATCCCTCTAGAGGTTTTTGGATGTTGCGGACGCAATGAAAATGTCATATTTGTTGTAGAATGCCCTGAAAATGTAGAAAATTGCAATTTTACCCTTCAAATGTAAGTGTTTGTCAAATGAGCTCATGGTGTCCAATTTAGGTGAAACGAAAGTCAAAATTGAATTTCATTGGCACTCTGAATGCAATGGGAATGTTTGATTCACACCAAAAACACTTAAAACAAAAATGACAGAAATTTCTTCAACGGAACTCCATATGTAGTCTGCAACAAAGACAAGAATCCAACCAAAGAAAAAACCAAATCTGAACAAAAAAGAGATGGGACATGTGAAGAAATCCCCACAATGTATAACTAACTCCATGCAAATGACTATAAAATTGCATAATTGGCACAAACAAAAAATGCCCAAACTAATTTGGAAAACCCCAAAAGGGTTGGCTCAAAGATGCAAATCTGGCACAAAAAAAAATACGTAGTGTAATTTTGAAAACCAAAAAAAGGTTGGCCCAAAAAAATTGCTCTGGCACCAAAAAAATACTTAGAGGGTATTTGAAAACCGCAAAAGGGTTGGCACAAAAACTTGCTTAGGTGCTGAAGAAGTTGCATGGGAATGTCTTGATAACTACAAATATCCACGAATATCTATGAAAAATGGCTCTAGTACCATATTGGAAAAAAATCTAATGTCATATCAGGAACGTGACAAAGCTCTGAAACCATGTCAAGCGAGATAAATTACAGAAAACTGTTACGCACGAAATACACTGAGAGGGGGGGTGAATCAGTATATTATATATCTTTTACTTTAACCACTTAATTACACATTCAAGATATGCAATAAAACTGAAACAATAATATGCACCACACAAGAGAGACAGATTTTTACGTAGAAACCCAAAGTGAAAAAAACCACGGAGAACAATCTCAAGTATATGAATGAGCACCGACTCAAATTACAAAGTTCACAAGCACCAACTTGCAAGACCACCAACCCCGTTGTTGAGCACTAACACAGCAACTATTTGTGAGCACCAACCCCTCTTGTGTATAAAACACAACTATCTCTCAATGTTGCTTACTTAATAAATGATAGAACTCTACAATATCTCCTACTTTTCTCTCTTCGAAAACAAATACAAACCATGCACTCTCTTGCATATTACAAATGGCTTCTCAAGCCTTTATTTATAGCTTTTTAAATGACTTTTGGCATTCACCCTTTGTGACCCTTCAATCCTCATGGAAAATGGCGTCAAACTTACATGACCTTTCGTATCTTTGCATTTGAAAAGTCATATGGTGACTCTTCATAAGCAAATGTGTCTTTTCTTCTTTTGTCTTTATCTTAGTGACTTTTTGTATTCCTCAAAGTGTTCTTTCATGGAAAAATGCGCCATACCCTCTTTTATCTTCACATGGTGACTCTTAGAATTCCTCAAGATGACTCTTCATGAGAAAATGTGTCTCATTCCTCGTTTGTCTTTACCCCATGACTCTTTGACTTCTCCATGGGTCCTCTTTTCACTTATATGCAACCAAAAATATATTCATTAATATTAAATAAATATTAACACATTAGCCAAGATATGAATATTAAAAACATCATTAAATGAAATGGGGCCTTTATCACCAATGCTAGACCTTTGACATCAATGACAATATTTCCAACAGAAACTCTACATGGAAAGACACCATCCAACAAGTATTCAAACAAGAAATTACACCAACAAAATAGAAATGTATTATTCCATACAAAGGAGTGTACAAAAGGAGAAGTGTACAAACATAATGTTGCACAACAATAATACCAAGGATCAAGGAGTGATCCTTGGTTCTCCTAAATGACTACATCTCTACCAACTAAGCTTTACAATATGCTCAAAGTTAATTGAATTACATATCTCCCATAACGGAAACAAAGGTTCCTTATATAGGAAAAGCAAGAGGTGAGTGGGAGATGTTTATCGATGATGTGAAAGGTGTAAGCATTCCCTAGGTACACCTAACCCTTCTCACACATGAGAATAACTACCACATTAAATGTGCATTTAACAATGTTTTGCACATAATAAATCTCACCCTGATAACAAAACTACCTAGGTGGACTTCACATCAAGTGTGAATATGACACACACCAATAGAATGTCATCTTCTCTCTTGATGTTTGGACTTAGATGTCTTTTTTGGGTCTTTCCCCAATCTATTTTCCATTACTTTAAAAATGAAGCTAATGTATTAGTTATGAAGTAGATCATATGTAGAACCATAACACAAATTTTAAGGTAAATCATAAAACATTCTCTTGTTGAAAAACTTCAAGCACATAACGAGCATGGTACAAGCAATCCTGCAAAGAATGTAACTCTTTCCCTAAAACTTTTCTCTTGAAATACATAACCAAGAACATATTAAATTGATGGCTTGAGAATAGCTTTAAGGGTTTAATTTAAAAATACATACATAAATTAGATAAAAAGAAATGAGATTCAACAAACACCACCACTAACGAAGAAATTCTTGAAAATTAAGAAATTATATCTGCATTTTATCAAACATAAGAACAAGAAGCTGAAGTAGCATCCAACAAACATAAAAACCAATAAGCCAATCAACTGGCATTGGTATGTGTAGTAGTACTAACTCGCCAAGAATCTATCAACAAGCTATTGTGCATGTATTAGTACTTTGTCTCACCAATAATGTGAAGTCTATTCTCGGTCGTACCCAAACCCAATACACCCAAAAGAAAAATCACATGAGAGTTTCCAAATTACCCTTGTCTTTGGAACCCTCCTATGAAAACATGTTCTCCCTAGCACTAGCTAAAATCCACTTTATCATGTGATTAGCACAAGGAATTTGCATTCCTACAATATATAAAAGCACTCCTTTTCTCCAATTCCTTCAACTACCAACCTAAGGGAACCTAGACTTGTAATATATGGAACATGAGAGGGAAATATGAAACAAACCATATATAGAACAGCCATAGAACTGACCAAAACTCATGCTAGAAAAGGGAAATATTTCAAAACTAGTAAAGTAGTTTTTGGGATAAACTGTGTGAAATTTTTAATGTTTCTCAACGTTCCGGATCCACATCTGTGATCCTTCATTTTCTATTTTCCCCTAAGGAAGGATCACAGATGTGGATCTGAAATGTTGAGAAACATTATAAATTTCACACAGTTTATCCCAAACACTACTTTACTAGTTTTGAAATATTTCCCTTTTCCAACATGAGTTTTGGTCAATTCTATGGCTGTTCTATATATGGTTTGTTGCATATTTCCCTGTCATGTTCCATATATTACAATTCTAGGTTTTCCCTTAGGTTGGTAGTTGAAGGAATTGGAGAAAAGGAGTGCTTTTATATATTGTAGGAATGCAAATTCCTTGTGCTAATCACATGATAAAGTGGATTTTAGTTGGTGCTAGGGAGAATTTTCCCCTGAGGAAGGATCACAGATGTCGCTCCAAAACGTTGAGAAACATTAAAAATTTCACACAGTTATCCCAAAAACTACTTTACTATCTGTATGGACTGTGAAAGCACCAAATCATTGATATTTCAAACTTTCTACACTCCACAATTTAATAATTGCACAAGTGAGGAGGAAGGACGTGAGATACTATTGTGTTCCAAAGAACAACAAACAATAGAATTGCAAATATAAAGTAGAATAAACAATAAAACGGAAAAATGAGAGCACCTGCTCACCTGAGAGTGGATTGCACCTGTATATCCATCTATAACACATGAGTTCTCTCACAATGACAACTCTCTATTTTCTTTAGAGTTTTTCCACCCTTTATACTGAACCCACAAGAAACCCTAATTAATTCATAAACTAACCCTTCACTAACTTTAAGCATCCAAAATAGAACATAACTTTGATAATAAACTAAAAGGGACAACATCATATAACATATGTTGTGTTTGGGTACACAGCATGCCCTCCCCCTTGAGGAGCATTGTCCTCAAAGACAGTAAAAACTCTGAAGTTAAGTGCACTCAACCTAGAGTAGTACTAGGATGGGTGACCCCCTGAGAAATTCTCGGGTGCAAAATTTTGCATAGTGGGTTTTAATAAATGTGAAAGGATGCATGAGAGATGGAACCCAATACCACTATATTATAAACAAAAGCTCTAACCAACACACTCTATAATACTATTTAACCAATTACATGAATGAGAATGGGGCATTTTTTTTAAAACTCCTCAAGTTCCCCTTACATTTTAGGCACATTTTCCAATGGATTTTAACCCTTTCCTTGAAAATCCTCTTTTCAAAGCAATCTAAGTCTCCTTGCTCTGCCCTTTTTTTGTCTTTCTATTTTTTTATTTTATTTTTTTTAAATTAAGTTGGCAAGATTGGATGCTTTCCTACAAAATCCTTGGTCTCCAAGGTTTTATCCTCTACTAGTAGCCCCTTCCACTTGACCTTGAACATTCAAACAACTTGATTCCACAACTTCTTAAACTCTTCCCTGACAATGCACTCTGGTTCTAACATCAACTTCCCTTCTTTATCTGTAATTGGAAGTTATGCTTGTGGTATGGTATGCACTCCTATCTTCTTCTTCAAACATGATATATGGAAGACATCATACAGTCTTACCTTGTTTTGTACGTCCAGTGCATATGCAACTTCACCCACCTTCACTCTCACCCTGTATCGCCCATAATATTTCGGCTACAACTTTTTCTTTCCAACATTCTTCAATGTGGCCTATTTATATGGTTGTATCCAAACAAATACCATGTCACCAATTTCAAAAATGTCCTCTTTGTCTTGTGTTGACATGCTTGTTGCTTTATCCTATCCGCACTTACTGTCAGGTTGTCCCTTGGAATTTGCAAAGTCTTCTATATCTCCTCCAATGCTTCCTTTGTCACTACTACCTTGCTCCTCTTAATTACCCAATTTAGTGGTGATGGAGGTCTTACTCGTATAGAGTCTTAAAGGGTGCCATTTCGTGGCGAAGTGATGTGTTGTACAAGTACTCAAGCAAATGCAACCATTCAAATACCCTTTTAGGCACTTGTTCACCACCTATGATTGGCCATATCATTTTGCGGATGATTGGTAGTGCTCCTACTAAAAAATACCCTTGCATTACAAAATAATTCTTGCCAAAAATGAACTTGAAATATCCGATCTCGATCGCAAATGATCTTTTTTGGCATACCATGTAGCTTAAACACATGTTGGAAATATAATTTACCGATCTTGAGGCCATTGTTTCCTGCCTTTCTCGTGGGCATGAAATGGATATACTTATTCAATCGATCTACCACAACAAAACTTTCATCCTTACGTTCCCACTTTGACACAATTTTTTACTTTTTATTTGGTTCAACATTTGGTTGCAAGAGTCTTGGGGAAGGAACACTCTCGGCCTTATTTCGTTGGCAGGGGTCACACTCAGCGATAAAAAGCAAAATGTTTACCTTCATGTTTTGCCAAAAAAAATTAGAGATGATGTTTTTGTAAATTTTTTGGTATCCAACATGCCCTATAGATGGAGACTCGTGCTCGTGCTCAAGTACCTTCTAAATGATGGGGGGATTCCTCCCTTAAGAAAATGTGTGCCCTAAAAATATGATGCCATTCTAAATAGACCAAGATTTACCTTTTTCCCCTCTTCAATGTCTTGTGTAAGCTTGGTTGTGGTAGGGTGAGATGAGTAGTCTTGTACTAGATCTTGTATCAAAGCATCTTGATTGATGGAGATGGCATGAAAGACAATGGGTTTCCTATAGGTGTGACAATGCATTTGCCACCACATTCTCCTTCCCTTTCCTATACAGGATCTCAAAGTCATATGCTTTTAGACGATCAATTCAATTATGTTGCTCCTCTGTTAAGAATCCCCGAGTCAACAAGTGCTTAAGGTTGAGATGATTAGTCTTGTTAAAAAAATACCCCCACAAGCGAAATTGACGCCATATAGCTACTACGTGTAGGGAAGCTAACATCTCCTTTCTATATCTTGACATCCATCATTCCCTATCATTCAATTTATTGCTTTCAAACATGATGGGATGGTCATCTTGAGAAAGTACTACACCAAACACATCACATTCAATGACAAAGGACTTCGAGAAATCAAGGGTCGCTAAAATTGCAGTAGAGACGAGCTTGTTTGAGATCCTCAAATGTTTTTTGTGCCTCAGTGGACCACTCGAAGGCATC
The DNA here is from genome assembly GCA_037957365.1 of Torreya grandis. Classification (NCBI taxonomy): domain Eukaryota; kingdom Viridiplantae; phylum Streptophyta; class Pinopsida; order Cupressales; family Taxaceae; genus Torreya; species Torreya grandis. The sequence goes on along the minus strand of JARHVA010007990.1, from coordinate 59,824 downwards.
CTTCTTAATAAGATTTGTCAAAGGATAGGGTATTGCAGAGAAGTACCTTAGGAACCTTGTGTGGAATCTTGCCAATCCTAAGAAACCATAGTTCTTAAGAGTCTTGGGCACAAGCCAATCACATATGACCTTGATCTTTATAGGGTCACTGTGCACCCCCTCAGCAAAACCAATGTGACCAAGGTGCTCCAAAGATGCCTTAGCAAATTCACGCTTATAAGCCCTAGCATACTTCTCCTTGGCCAAGAAATCCAACACAATGTCTATATGCTCAATATGGGACTCCAAAGAATTGTTGTAAACAAGGATATCATCAAAAAATACAAGGACAAAGTTATGTATGAATTTACTAAATACTTTGTTCATTAGTGCTTGAAATGCAATTAGAGCATTGCTAAGACCAAAAGGCATGACCCTAAACTAGAAGTGCCCCAAATGAGTTTTGAACGCAGTCTTCTCCTGGTCTTGAATCCGAACTGGTATCTTACAGTATCTAGATTTGAGATCTATCTTTAAGAAATATTTCATCAACCAAATCATAAATGCTTGGTGTAGGATATTTATTTTTAATTGTGATTTTGTTCAAGGCCTTATAATCTATAGAGAGTCTATATGACCCATCCTTCTTCCTGGATAGGACCACTAAAGAAACATATGGGTTCTTACAAAGTATGATGATACCGGCCTCCAAGAGTTCACTGGCTAATTATTCTATCTCAAATTTCTAAAAATGACCGTATTTGTATGGTTGTATCACAGTTGGTCCCTTAGATGGGTCAAGCTCAATAATGTGTTCCAATTAGCTCAATAATGTGTTTCAATTCTCCGTCAAGTGGCAAGCTCTTTATTACATCTTGAAAAACTACCTTATATTTGCAAAGCAGTTCAAAAATCCCTAGGCAGGTTCATGTGGGATAGAAGAGCTACATCCATACAATAAAGGTAAGCCATAAACCCAAAATGTCCCTTGTTCATAAAAAATTTCATTTGACTTGAATCAACTATTTTGGTTTCCCTTGAGAGCAAAGACTTGATGGTATACCCATAATCACTTTGCTTGAATGTCAGAGATCACTCTTGATGATTGGAGTATGTTCCAAGCAAGTATAAGCATTGAACACCCCAAAAAACATCCAAACAAAGAATTTATCCTTGAGGATATACTTTACCATTGAAAGTTTCACATTATGCATTCCTCCTACGCAATCAATGCTTCTATGCCTTGGAACCCAAATGCGGAAGCTCTCAGAGGTGTCTCAATGCAAGCTGAGCCTATGGACTTGAAGGTTTCTAGATGGTCCATGACTATCATGGCAGAAAGTCACACTAATGGTTCCCCTGTTTCTACTACAGAAGGAGCATATTTTCTGGTTCACATTTTGCATTAGGGTGATCGAGGGGACCCTCATCATCAAAATCTGACTCTAGTTCAAATGGACACACATCTTCTGACATATACTATTGTTTTGTATTACATACAAGACCCTTGCTCCATGGTTGAGAGCACTAATGTCAAGGGTTTATAACAATGGATATTGGGGCAGACTGGTGATCAGGGCTATTAAACAATAAAGATTCAGATTTACCCTCATTATTGAGCCTCTTATCAAAAGTAAAAGACTTCCAAAAGTAGTTCCTACCATTTTGTTTTTGAGGGAATCAATATGTTTTTCTACTCTTCTAGCTACAACAATGGCCCTTTCAAAAGATTTTATTCAAACATCCTTACATCTGTTTGAATCTCAGCCTGCAGAGTGGAAATATGGATCTGCACTAGATTCGAAGAAAGCTTGGTTTTGGACTCCAAAACTTGGAATTTTTCTGTGTACTCATCCACAGACAATACTTTTTGAAAAGAGTGCATTAACTGGGTAACGTATGGCTCATCCCAGTTACGATCTGCTCTCCAAGTTAGAGTGTTGGAGAAATCAGCAAACTCCCCATCAAAAAAATTTAAAGCCCATCTCTCCCCACGTAGGGTAGCACTGTCCGAATGTTGGAGGGCCACATTCAACTCGTCATCTTGTTTTTTAAACTTTTGCACCCTACAAGTCAGTTTAAGCTTGTTCAACCATGTGTGGACCTTCGTCCCACCTCCAAAGTCATAATGTGGGATCTTCATTTGTAGGTAAAGAGGGATGCTGCGAGTTTTCTTCCTCTTCCTCTTCATCATCAACTGGGTCATGCTCAGGACCCCCCAAGGTTGGTATCCTCATCTTCGTCATCTAATTGCTCCGGCTGCTTTCCCATGGAACAAATCTCCTTTTGAACCTCCTTGGCAAACTCAACCAATAACCCTTTTATCTCATCCTTGATCACAAACTTCGAATTATTTCTTGGATAAACTCCCCTCAGCATTTTGGCAATGGCTGCAAAAATTGACTGAAGCTTTAATACCACGTGTTGTGTTCAAAAGAACAATCAGAAAAGAGAACTACAAATATAAAGTAGAATAAACGATAAAACAGAAAAATGGGGTAAACCTACTCACCCAAGAATAGTTGCAAATCTGTTTGTAACAAAGGAGTTCTCACACAATGATGGTTCTATGTTTTCATTAGAAGTTGAAATAATAAAAAGATACATTCTTCATGGTTTTCCATCCTCTATATCAAACACACAAAAAACCCTACTTAACTCATGACCTAACTCTTCACTGGCTCTAAGCATCCGAAATAGAACGTAACTTGGTAATAAAGTAAAAGGGACAACATCCTATAACATATGTTGTGCCTAGGTACAAAACAGACACTTCTTTATGGATTTCCACCCCAAATTGAGCTTATTGCAATAGATATATAGCAGAAAGAAAAGTTGGAACAGCACAACTCATCTCCCCATGGCTAAGGCTGAACCCCTACCAACTTCTAGTAGGATGTGGATATCGAACCTGCTTAATAACCACAATTTCGTATGCAAATCAACAAATTATCAAGACCGAGTTCACCTTCCAAAGCCCATTATTATGTTAAAAAGGTGGGTATACAGCACTTGTGACCTTTCGGATTTCCTACACAATTCTTGGAGTGTTTCTCCTTAATCAGGTGGAGAAGGATATAGCAAAAGAATTCTATAGTTATAAATTGAACCATACACATAAGAAGGTTCGTTGATGGTGATATTGCTTTGCCCTATTTAAGGGATGCAGTAATTGTTTAACCATCAAAGCCCCTTCATTACTTGAGCAGATCCCTTTCCCACTATCCTTCTTTAAAACAGTTTGTCATCTTAATGTTTATGTGGATACAGGAGGCAATCCATCATAGAAATAATGCTCCACAATTCACTTAAAAAGAAACTAATGTACGATAGCACTGCTTATGAGTTTGTTTCTGTCAACACTAAAACAAAAAGAATTTACTATTTGCGTAAGTTCCCAATAGATGTTTTATAGGGCTAAGAAAAGTTGAAACATTTTCTTAACCTGCATTCCCAGAATGCTTCCAGTGTCCTCTTAGGACATGGAGGATGATCTCCTTCATAATTTTGGCAAAATTCAAAACATTGGAACATGAACTCCTCTTCTGCGTGCTCACTCACATAAGTCTTCCCAATCTTCAAAATGCATCCAAGTATTAAGGTACAAGTTACCATTGATATTGTCATCAAGCCCTCCTGCAAAATAATGAAATTTAGAATTAAATATTCATTTATTTGTTGTGACAAAATAAAATTCAGATCCTACAATCAAGAGTTTTGAATTTAATAATGTTACTGCAATCTGCCAAAATGGAAGTTTAATGCCGAGGAACTTTCCCCACTATTCATCATATGAACAACAATTAGTACGGCATTATTTTTAATAGCTTCCATATGTCATATGCAAGAAGTTATATTCATAATGTTAATGTCCTCAAATTTTCAACATCATTGGTGTGAAATATTCTATGTGAAATGGAAAACTGAAATTGAAAATAATACAACAGAAAACCAATAAGTTATTACACATCCTAGGATGGGGACGTATCGTTCTAGCTGATATCAGCAAAGATTTGAATTGAGAAGATAAATGAAGCACAAGGATGAGCCAGTCAAAAGGAATTTATGCAAAATTTGAGACACGCAAGATAATTGCCTGCTGCTAGAAATTAGAATGCAAAGAAAAAGCATATATGATTAATCCCGAACAAAAAGGCCATGCAAAGGAAGTAAGGCTGGTTTCATTCTTTTAACAAGGAAAATGTATGATCACCTTATTTTCATTTCCACCTGTCAATTTGACCTCAGGTGGTACACAATGGACTTGTTATGCTTTGTCTTCAAGAGGGTAGAAACCTTCTGAAAATGTGACCATGTTTAGAAAAATGTGTAGCTCTATCACTTGTTAATGCTAGTTGGCAGGCAAACCTTCTAATGATATATTCATCATATGAAATTGGTAGTGCTCTTAACAGAGTTATCAGGCAGAGTTGTTGCTTTTACCCAGTGTGTTAAGTACTCTTATTGCTATTAATATATAATGGCTTTCACCTCTTCTCAACAGATTGTTTAGATGGTCCTACAAATTCTAAACCTCAAATTTGAAATAGTTCCCAAGGCTTAATGGGTTGAAGAGGTTGAAGATTTTTTCTTACAGGCCTGCCTATCCTTTGACAGGTATCACATGTTTTTACAGATTCTAGATAACCCCGATGCAAGGTAGGTTTTACCATAGTCTAGCTAATAAAATCATTCTTGTGGTCACATCATGATTTACATGCCCTCCTGCCTCTCCTTGATGTGCCTCTCTTAAAATCTCTTTGGTCTCTTCCTGTGTAATATCTGGAAAATATCTGGTCTTTGCCCATGAAGTATAACAATCCACTTATAAGTTGGAGTGCTTTTTATCCAAGTATAATCCTTCATTTACTCAATGTCACATATAGTCCAAATCATCCTGTGGACAGATATTCTCCAATGTAATCGTACTATTTTGGAAAAACCCCAATTTGAATAGCCAGGAGTCTGGAAAGTCATCATTAAGCCCTCATGCAAGTTCAGCTGTCTTTATTCTTGATAAATGGTTTGCAATTACAAGGCTTTTTCATTTCCTTGCCTTGATAGAAATGTCAATACTTGCAAGGGTAGAAGCCATCTGAAAATATGGCCATGAAGTACTGGGTTATTCATCAGAAAAAATAATGCAGGTTTTATCTACGAAGAAAACAAAAGGATTTACATGTAATACTGAGTTTTGTACCAAACATTACCAGATATTCTCTTTCAGTTGTGGCATAATCCCTTTCAGATCTTGTCAGTAACCTATTCACAAAATATAAAGGGTAATTTGATTTGTGGATTCCATCCTCTGCTAACATGCAACTAATAGAATAATTTTGATGCACACACATCTATGAAATTCTTTCTCCCAATCAGGCTAAGCTGAAATCAGAGCACTTATGAGCATAATGATCAGTTTTTCAAAGGCCTCTTGCTGTTTTTTCTCCCCACTCCAATAGTGTTCCTTTATTTTAAAAACACAACCTTTAATGGTCATTGGCAGTATGGTCCTGCATTATCGAACTGGACGTATGGAATGTTGTTTGGTAGGCTGTCATACAGCACAAGGCATGCGTCTAGAGGGGAAAGTACAGTGGAGGCATGACACAATAAATTTGCATTTGGGAGGTCATATGGCAGAAGGAAGTCCAATTGGTCAACATACATCAAGATGAAGAGTGGGATGGACGTACGGATGCAACTGCTGAACAGTGGGGGACATATGGTTCTCCTGGAGAGTGGGGTGAGCATATAACTACAGGGGAATGTATAGCAAGCATCTGATAGATTGGGCATACGATCTGACTTCGGCATACAGTCTGACTTGGCCATATGGTCTAATGAATTCACAAAGGGCAGAGTGAACAATGGGTTTATGTTAGGCTGCCCGTACGGCTGGGCTAAGCTGAGCGTATGTTTCAGTAAGTCAAACGGGGTGTACAGTTGGGAGGGGAGTGTTAGGTCCAAATGCATTTGTATTTGACAACCTTCTCCTTTGTATTTATCACTAACCGTACCTTTACTCTTTTGAATAGTGGGCCCTTCCACCATGTCATCACTTGACTCGATTTCAATTAGATTAATATTTATAGTCCTTATTTTATATAATTACAATTTAAAGCCACTGATTATGCCTTTAACCAACGTTCCCTTCAAGTTTTCTAACTTGACTACTCCATTTTCAAATATTTCTAATATTTTAATGGGTCTGAGCCACAACACTTTCAACTTACCCGGTTTAATTTCATGCCTCCTGTTATATTTTATAACTAATGCTCCAGCAATGAAGTTCATCCATCGGAGGTGTTTTTCAAGCCAATGCTTCCTTCACTTTTCCATGACTTCAATTGTCCATTGTGCTATGTTCATCCAGATTATCTAATTGAATAAGCTGCTCAGCGAGGCTCTCTTCATCCCTCAATCAGTTCTCCATTACGACCCTTATACTCGGTACTAAATATTCCATAGGGACAATTGCCTCTTGGCCTTACATTAATTGGAAGGGTGTATGATTCGCAATGAGTTTATATGTCGTATGATAGGCCCATAGTACTTCAGGTAAATGTTCTTCCCAATACCACTCACTTTACTGCACAACTTCTACATTATAGATATTAGAACTTTATTGGTAGCCTTTGCTTGTTCATTTGCTCGTGGACAGTATGGGCTCGAGAGAGAATGGAATATCCAAAACTCAGAAGTCATTAACTGGATCACACAGTTGACAAAATGGCCTCCTTTGTCACTCGTGATTTTGTTAAAATCCCAAATTTGTTATTTGCAAATGAACTTCCTAATACTTAGTGCAGCTCGGTTTGGAAAAATGTAAAATATATAAATATAGAAAATATAGAAAACATTAAATTATACATATTTCTGAACATAAATAAAATACACATAAAAGTAAAACATGCATATAAATATACCGAAAAAAGATAAATTTGTAGCATTAGAGTTTCAAATTTCATACATTAACGATAACAATTACACATGGTTCAAAGTTTAAAATTGAAAGTTTAGCGCATGAACTCTAAATTAAGATGAATGCTTAAACATTTGAAACATCAAAACATGCTTCTATATTAAATGAACTACTAGCATATTCATCTAATCCTATACTAGGAATAGACTCATCAACATTCTCAGTATTTTCTTGATCTCTTTCAAAACATGGCTCTCCAAGGCAAGAATTGTCATCTTCATTTGCAAGAGAGTGTGCAAGCAATATTAAATTGTTGTAGACAAACACAATATCAGATAGTTTTTCCACCCACAATCAGTTCCTTTTGTTAGTATGGAATTCGTAGCATTAGCGTCTCAAATTTCATACATTAATGATAACAATTATACATAGTTTAAAGTTTAGACTTAAAAGTTTAGAGCATAAACTCTAAATTAGGACGGATATTTAATCATTTGAAACATCAAAACCTGCTTCTATATCAAACGAGCTATTAGCATATTCATCTAACCTTGTAATAGGAATAGACTTGTCAACATTCTCCATATTCACATATCCAAGACGGCAGTCATGAATCAAAGGTCATGAATGCAGCTTGAAATACAACAGAGTGTAGAACAGACCACGAGCTAAAAGGAAGTTACCATTTGGGCATGAACGCCACATAGGAGAAACAACAGAACCAAAACCTTCAGAACACAAATCATACAGTGAACAAAATGGAACTCCCTCTAACACAGGGGTTTAAAACTCCTCGCCATCACAAGGTGTTGACCCCAAAATTTTGAGTACGCTAGCATTTGCAATCAGATATCTGCAATTGTAGGCCTAGGTTTGGAACTCCGTCTTTTGTTGCTATTTTAGACAATTGCAAGAGAAAGATGATATTATTGCTGATCTACAAGCTAGAATCACTAAACTTGAACAAAACCAAGTCACCACTGCAGATTCTCCATGCCTACAATAACTTAATGAAGTGGTTTCAAACATTTAAAACAAGCAATCCGAGATACTCATTCAGCATGAACACCTTAAAAAAGAAACCACAGCCCATCAACAATCTATCCAAAAACAAGTTGATAAACACAATTCATGGGTTCAAGTGGTTAAGGGGAACAAAACACCTCTAGTTGTGGAAATCGTTGTCCAAGCAAAATTTGAAGAAGAAAAGGCACGTCAAACCAAAGCACTCAACCTTCGTGTCCGTGGCCTCCCCAAACCAGTCAATCCCTTATAGGTAGGGCACACATTCTTGCATGAATCTTTGGACTTGAAAGATATCTCCCTTAACAAAGCTTGGACATTGTCAGACAGCACCCTAGTTATCCAATTCCAAACTGCCGAAGAGCGTCTGCAAGCTCTTAAAGCAAAAAAGAAGCTCTTTTCCCTTCCATAGAAAATCTATGTAGACATTGATCTCACACAACTCCAGGTGGAAGAACTTCAAAAAGCTCATATTCAGGGGGTAGATGCCAAGAAGGAGAACAAGTGGGCTGTTATTAGAGATCGTAAGGTTGTCATTCATGATTCTCCCCCACCTAGTTGGTCCCATCTTGGATCGTCAGCATCACAACGATCTCAAGTCTCAATGGGTGGTGATGGCATCTCCATTGCTTCCCAGAACTAAAACGGCGCTTTATGGTCTTCACCAGGTACCTTCTAGGATGTGATTACTTCCCAAGATCTCATCTTCTTCATTGATGCCCACGAGAGCCCTAAGCAGGCCCTCCCTCCAGTTACAGGGTACTCATGGGTTTCGGCGTTTCATCATGAGACATGCAAATCAGGTGTTCCTAGTTTAGGTGGTGCAGCTTGCCTCATTCTAGACAGCATCATGTCTAGAGTTTCACTTGTGGCTTTCGATGTCTGCTCCAGATACATATGGCTTCAAATTCAGAGTACATATGGCTTCAGATTCAGAGAAATCCACCTTTTTGAGACGTCTTCATAGTTGTTTGCTACTTCCCCCCCGCCACATCTTCATTCGCCATTCATGTTGATGGGGACCCATACCTTGACCTCAATCCAGAGATCTCTGGATATTCCACTATTGGTGACATCCTTCTTTTGGGCGATTTTAATGCCCATACAGGGAACCTCCAGATGCCTATTCATGACCTTGCTCAGGTTGAGTTATGCCTTTATGAGCTAGATCTTGAGGAATTCAGTTTACAGATAGATTCTGCTGATAGGAATGCTACAATCACAACTTATGGGAGACACCTCCTTCGACTGGGTGAATCTCAGAGCCTTCACATCCTCAACAGGCTTCCTCACTTCTCTGGCTCTAGCAAATTCACTTGCTTCCCCCACGGTGGTGGTGCAAGCATTGTGGACTATGTTCTCACTAGCAGATCCATCATCCCTCATATCTATGACTTCCTCATCTCACCTCAACTCCCCCTTGTTGACCATGTCGTCTTGACATTCACCCTCCATATTGGAAATAACCCTTCCCCCCCACCTTCCCCCTCGCCCACACCCCCAGCACTCAACACACCACAATCCACTTTGATGATGATTACACCATTGATTATGTTGCCTGTCTCTGCCTTCTTATGTCTCGGTTCTACTCCCTCCCTCTTCCCACCACTGATTCCATATAAGTTTTTACACCAAATCCTTTGGGATGTTGCCCTTGATTCTTGTCCCCACACTATTCATCACTTGAGATCCCCTATCCGTCATGGAACTTGCCCCATGAACCAACGGTATGATACTGAGTGTAAATCCCTTCATCAGAGACTTTGGTTTTCCCTGACCCATGACCCTACCTCCATACCCACCCTTCATAGGGAGTACCGTTGTCTTCTTCGACATAAGAAACGAAAGTTTCTTGCACTTAGATGGCTTTCACTCCTTGCTGATCTCCACCACTCCCCTAAGACTTTTTGGCATACTCGTCTCCCGAGAAAAATCACCATTTCTGACATCACACCCAAAGCATGGGTCTCCTATGCCAATTCCCTCTATGATGTTCCAACCCATCCTATTCCCATTGCCCCCACTCCACCTTCCTCTATTTTGTCCACTTCCTCTGTCAAGAAAGCTATTTTGAAATTGCGCTCCAGCAAAGTAGCTAATTGTGAAGGTCTCAAATCTGAGTTCATCAAATATGGTGTAGATTCCCTTGCCTTTCCCCTTGCCACACTTTTTAATCACGTGGTGTCTTCAGGGTTCCCTTAGTCTTGGTCCCAACACATCATCCACCCTATTCATAAGTCAAGAGATCCATCTACCCCTGGCAACTACAACACCACTATGATTGGGCATACATTTGCCAAACTTTATGCCATGGTGTTAGACATGCAGTTGTTAGATTACTTGGAAAGGAATAATATTAGAGCTCAGGGGCAGGCGAGCTTCAGAAGAGAATACTAGACTATTGACCACATCTTTACACTCTGGGCGATCATTGAAGAAGCTCGTCATAGGTCTTCCAAAGTCTTTTGTTGTTTTGTTGACTTTAAAAAAGCATTTGACTCAGTTCCAAGACACTTGGTTTTCCAAAAGTTGAGAGATTTTGGCATCCCAAACTCTATGATTACCGCAGCTTGGAGGCTTTATGAGACAGTCATTGGGCAGCTTCGTACCTCTCATGATTTATCTTTGTGAAGAGTACCATTGGGGTCAAACAAGGGTGTCCTCTCTCATTGACCCTTTTCAGCATATACATTGACGAGTTAGAGGGGTTTCTTCGGCAACATACTCATTTGGATGATGGTTGTCTTCTGCATGAAGTGCTTATATCCATCCTCCTTTTGCTGATGATGTTGTCCTCTCACACTCTGTTGAGGGATTACAGCGACAACTTGATGCCCTTGCTCGTTTCTGCGAACTCCAACAACTTGTGGTCAACCTTAGTAAAATTAAGGTCATGATCTTCAATACCTCCAAGCGCTCTCTCTTCAGATTCCAGTTTATCTGCAGCAGGGACTCCTTGAGATCACATCAGCATACACTTATTTGGGGGTCCAATTTTATGGTCCATGCTTTAACATGAAGTTTGCCGCTCAACCGCTTTTGCAAGGGGTACACCTCTCTTTCTGTTTTAGAACATCAGTGTTTCCAAATCCGCTTCCAGGACATCCCTTCCAAGCTACGCTTGTTTGATTCTATCATCCAACCTACAGATTTATATGGTTCAAAGGTTTGGGGACCTAGCTTGGGGGCCGTTGACTGGCCCTGTGTGGAGAGGGTCCAGACTCTCATAGTTACAGTGCATGATCCATTGCAAATGGACAGTTCCTCAGTGCATCATCTAGGCTGAATTTGTCACCCACTCACTATGCCTTGAGACTACCTTCAGGCTTACTTTCTACATCCATAGACTCAGATCTCTGGGGGACTCCGCTTCTGGTAGTGAGAGATATCCCTACTTAGCACTTTGCTCTTCAAAGAGGATTGCTTCACTAGCCCCCACTAGACATCAGCACTATTGGTACCTTGAGACTAGGTTGTTCGTTTCTATCAGCATCTCTATTGACAAGCTACCTCCTTTCATGTATTCCCTAGACACCCCTCCTAGGCTCCTTCCCACTAAGGACGTCATCACTAGGGCTGCTAGAAAGGACATCTATGGATAGTATATCCAGACCACCATGATCTCCCCCCGTGAGCCGCTCAATCCCAAGCTTGCTTTCTATGCTGATCATTTCTTATAGGTGATGGACAGTATTATTCGTCGCCCTCATTATCTCCAATGCCACTGGTCTCACGGCTTAAGGTTTCCCCTTGACCAGACAAGAGTTTGTTCCCACCAGCTACAGGTTGAAACAGACTACCACATTCTCTGTCAGGACCGGATCTGTCATTTTTGCTCCCTCCAAGAGGTGGAGACTAAGGACCACTTCATTTTCAGATGCCCAATTTATTATGAAATCCGGGGAAGATATCACTGCCTCTATAAAGACTCAAACAACACTATAGCTACATTTTTCACTTATATTGATCAGAGGTGCTTGGCTCTTTATCTTTGCAATGCTGTCACATTCAGGCGTAGATCCCTACAAGAGGAGCCTAGGGGTTCTAGAGCTCACATTTTGATCACCTCTTTCTTTCATCCCACTCGAGTGATTGGCAACAGTAAACATCCTTTGGACACTGTACATCACACATCAAATCTGATAGATCATTTAGGCAGTGCTTCTCTCAACGCATCATTATTACTCAGACTACTCAGATCTCCAAGCCTACTATCTCTCGGCACCATGGTTCTACTCCGATCCGTCAGCGTGGCTCTGTCCCCCTCTGGAGACATAGGCCTACTACTTGCCCATTGCCCCTAGACCACAAGGGCAAATTTATATTACTAGCTTCTTTTCTACTATGGGAGTTACACTGGCCTTGGATGTTAGGGGAGATTCTAGAGGAAGTGTCTTGCTTCCTCCTAGGATCCCCCAACCTGGCTCCTCCGACCCTGTATACTTGCCGCACAACATTATCAAATCTCTCATAGTGATCGATAATGGCTCAGATGATTCCTCCACTTCAGGAACAGACAGAAATATTCGATGAGATTTGCCTCCAGTCTTCATTGACACATGCCCTTGGGGCTCTTGTTCACCCCTCATTGTTATTTGTATTGGTTCCTTTGCCACTTATGTTAGTGACACGATGTTCTATTTTGTCTTTGTACTTTATTTCTTGGTTCGCCTCAAGGATTCTCTCTTCCTAGAACTTTCTATTGCTAATGGTTGTATCTTTCAGTCCCATTGACCTACTTTTGGTCATTTGTGGACATTAATATAATTTCTTTCTTTCTTTTTTCAAAACATGGCTCTCCAAGGCAAGAGCTATCATCTTCATTTGCAAGAGAGTGTGCAAGCAATCTTAATGTCATATCCTTATTTTGGGACTTTAATTTTTTTTTGCAATAAGTGCCTAAGGGCACCAAAACAGTCGTAAGAACAGTTAATGATCATTATACTCTATTAATTTTGGACTAAGTTGTGATATGTAGGACTGTTATAAGGAAACACATGGCATTTGGATTCAGTTGTTATTCACAACTTTTAGCTTAATTATATGTTATTGTTTTCTAAGCTAGAATTGCATAGTAGTTGTGTTGCAATCTTCTTATGATGTTCTATTATACTTAAATATCTTTGATTCAGTTGAATACTTAATTACAGTATTTGATATTTTTATATAATTATTATTTTTCTAACAGGTACTGCAGAGTTTTTATATGTTGTTTTGCAGATGCCAGGATTGGCCACCAAAGGTAGGCTTGGCTGTGAAGGGACACTTGAATAATATTGGTAAAGTTTTAGAAATTGAAGAAAGAGACAAATTTTTTAAAAAAATCCAATTCAAAGAAAAATGTAAAGAAAATAGAATACAAATGCCTTCAACTGTGTTATGTATAAACCAGGTTTTTTGCAGCTAGTAAGTCTTTACAAGTAACATCCTAAGTCATGAGCAAGTCTACCTTGGCCTTAGAAAATTGTTGTCATAAGTCTCCCAAGCAACAGTGTCAAAATTTAATGTGCGCTTTGACTTTCGGGTGTCATTTCAAATTCTACTAATGATAGTTTTGATTTCTTCATAAGGATTCCGCCCCTTTAGACTGCAAGCAACATTTTGCTTGAACGCGCCTCAGTTCAGTATTAGAAAACTATTCAGATTTAATTTCGCTAAGAGAGGTAAATGGCATAATTAAATGCCAAGCAAACTGAATTGTTTTTAAGGGGTCATGACAATTTAGCAACCCCACTTTTTTTTTTGGGGGGGGACATTAGCTTATTCATAAATGATTGTTAAAGCCACAAAGTGGCATACCAAGCAATTAAGGCATCGTAAGTAAAACAGTCAATGTTCATTGTTTGAAAAACCCTAGAATTTTTCATTATTAGCATTTTGGGTGGTCAACCGAGCTCTTAGGGCAATCTAGAGGCCATCATGGGAGAATAAGGCCGACAGGTTCAGAGGTTTGTGGAGGATTCCTTGGCTCTGCTTTTGGAATCTTACAGCCTTGACGGCCATGATAAGTTTCGCTTCAACTGATTTTTCCATCTATTGAGGAAGTTTCAGTTCCAATTGTTTTTTATATGAGACCATAGTGTTTAAATACACAGTGCCTATCAAGCACAAGGAGGACAACACTGCTTGTTTTTAGGGTTCTAGAAACCCTAGTCATAATTTAAATGGAGAATATTGGGTTAAGAAAGAAAGAAATTATATTAATCTCCAATATGACAAAAAGGAGGTCAATGGGACTCAAGGATACAAAAGCTAACAAACAGAAAGTTCAAGGAAAAGAGAATCCAAGAAGCCAAAAAAGGAATACAAGTACATACGACAAATTAGAGCAGTGTGCCACTAACAAAGGTGGTAATGGAGCCAATACAAATACCAATGGAGGGCAAACAAGAGCCCCCAAATCATGTGCCGATGAAGACTGGAAGACCTCAATGAAAATCTCTATCTACAAAGACCTCATTGAAAATCTCTATCTATCCTTGAAGTGGAGGAGCCGTCTAACCCATCACCTATCACTATGAGAAGATTTGATAATGCTCGTTAGGGAGTATCCAATGTTGGAGGGGTCAAGTTGGGAGATCCTAGGGGGAAGCAAAGCATTTCCTCTAGAATCTCCCCTAACATCCAAGGGCGATGTACTTCCCATAATACAAAAGAAACTTGTAATGTGAGTCTGCCCTAGTGGTCTAGGGGGTCGTTGATAAGTAGTAGATCTATGTTGTCAAAAAGGGGCAAAGCCATACTGGTAGGAAGAAGCAAAGCCATGGTGTCGAGGGAGAGCAAACTAGGGAATCTGAGTAATCTGAGTAGTAGAGATATGTTGAGAGAAACATTGCCTAACTGATCTATCAGTTCTGATGTGTGATGCACCTTTGTCCAAATGGCGCTTAGCATAGATTCAAAAATCGCCAAAAATCGCCGATTAATCACAATAAATCGCGAGTTGACTCTAAAATAATTAATCTCCTCTAAAATTGCGAGCAGAGTTTTTGCAATTTATCAGTGATTTTTGCCAGGGAATAACTGTGATTACTTGGCAATGAAAGCACAAAATTTTTTAAAAAAATTATGCTAATTTTTGCGTTTTTCTCTACAATTCGTGATTACAGTGCACAATCAATGGAGCTAGGGTTTTCTAGCGATTTTTCAAATAGAGAATGCCCATTGTAGCCTCCTGTTTACACAACAATGGAGATAAAGATGAAAAATGTCTTTTTCTACTTCGTAAATACAAGGTCTCTCAGAAGAAAATGGCACGGGTTAAGCGCAAACCCATTCAATCTATCAATTATACTCCCAGACCTCTACAACTACATTCCATTTCATCACACCTTGCCTGTGTAACATAATGTTTGCAGTTACCCTTAAAGGTTAAGTTAGACGGTTGTATGAACAAATTTGACATTTGGCAAACTAAATTGTTTCACTAGCATTTAAGGTGATGCCACATATGGAGTGAATGGATTTGAATAATTACCTATGAAATTGGTTTACCACCTAGACCATCGCTCGAGGAATTATTTTTTGCACTCAATAGTTGCAAGGCGACTTAATGTTAACCGCAATTAAATAGAATAGAGGGCCTTTGGGTCATCCCTTATATTTTTCAATTTAGCTATGTATTCAATCTATTTATTATTTGATGTATGTTTTTTTTATTTTTTTGGTGATCGATGGGAAGCATAATTATTTTGGTTCCGAATAATTCCACCCAGTTGCATGTGGAGTAATTAGTCTCACACGGTTCAGTTTATGTTTATATGAGATGCTCAATTATTTAGCTTTGTAGTACATAATACCGAATCCAATGCGACTTAATTTAGTGTTTTGGTGATTCTCTAAAAGATTAAGTGAAATAGAAATTATTTTCCTTATACCCACTTTACTAATAAATGGATGATCAGTGGGAGAAGAAATTATAAAGGACAGATCACATTTAAAATTCATATAAGACAACAAAGTAATTTCAACATAAATATTCAAATTTGTCAGATCAAAGAGGTTAACTTCGGTTAAATTCTAAGTTAAGTTATTATTTTATTATATTTATTCAATGACTTGATAGTGATACTTTAAACTAGCATATATATCTTAGTTAAATCTACATAAAAGACGTCAAGAGATATAATTCTCGAGGCGTCTATATTATATTGGACTTTTGATAAATAGCCGTAATTTAATAAAAAAATATACTTATGCAGTCTCTACATTCATTTTTCATGTCATTTAACAATGTTTTACATATTATTTAAGTTTATTTTATAAATTTATATGTTTTTAAGTAGCAATAGAGTTGTCGAGTAATGCCAAGTAATTGTCGAGAAACTCGAGTCCTGAGTACAAGCCAAAAGTTTAGGTTGCCAAGTAATTGCCGAGTACAAGTTTTTGAACTATGGTGCTTAGTTTTGCTAATCCCCTGGGTGAGATGGAAGAAAGAGGTGGCAAACATAGGGGCTTTGGAGCCTCTAGGCTCCTCCTGTAGGGATTTGCACCGAAGGGTGACAACCTCGTGAAGATAATGAGCCAAGCACCGTTGGTCTGGATATCTACAGAAAGTAGACAGAGTGTTCATTGAGTCCCTGTAGAGGCAATGATACCTTCCCCGAATGTCATCGTAAATGGGGCATCTGAAAATGAAGTGCTCCTCGATCTCCACCTCATGGAGGGAGCAAAGACAGTACATTTGGTCCTAATAGAGAATGTGGCAATTTGTTTCAACCTGTAACTGGTGAGAACATACTCTCATCTATCCAAGGGGAAACCTCAAGTTGTGGGACCAATGGCATTGGAGATAGCGAGGGCGACAAATAATACTATCCACAACTTGTAAGAAATGCTCGGTGCAAAAAGCAATCTTGCGATTGAGCAGCGCAATGGGGGAGATTGGCCTAGATATATTGTTTGTAGATGTCCTCTCTGGCAGCTCTAGTGATGATGTCCTTTGTGGGAAGGAATACGGGAGAGCATCTAGGGAATACATGAAATGGGGTAGTCAATCAATAGAGATGCCAATAGAAAGGAGCAATCTGGTCTCAAAGTACCAACAGTGTCGGCATCTGGTGGGGACTAGTGAAGCAATCTTCTCTAACGAGCAAAGCGCTAAGTATGGATATCTTTCACGACCAGAAGCTAAGTCCCCCAAGGACCTAAGATTGTGAATGTAGAAAGTAAGCCGAAAGATAGTCTCAGGGCATAGCGGTTGGGCGGCAAATTCAGCTTGAACAATGTGCTCAGAAATTGTCTGCTTTCAACAGAGCATATGCTGTAATATCCCCTTTTTGGGCCAAAGGACCAAATAAGGGTTTTCCTTAAAATCCACAAAATTTTGAATTCTAAAATTAGCAAAATCAGCAAATCCTAGCTCAAAGAGATGCCTCAAAAACATGCAATTTGCTTCCAAACCCTCGACACCAATGTGCAATAAATAGATAGGTAATTTTCAACAATTACCTTGAGCAAATATCACCTTAAAATGATCCAAAATAAGCCATGAACTGAAAATAGAAATTTTGTACCCTTTTAACCCTTGGATGTGGATGAAAATCAGATTTAACCTCGCTAAAAAAAATCTTATTTTATGCATAAAATAGCAGTTGAATATTTACCAATTCTCACTCAAACCCTTGCCCAAAATCATGAATAAATTACCAAAAATTGCCACACAAATTCAATGCTCTTTTTGGGCCTTCAAAATGATCAAATACCACTCCAAACCTAGTAGTCCTAGATCAAAGCTGCATATAAAAATCAGAATTAATATTTACCCTTCAGCTAGAGTTTTAGACCCCTTCAAACATCAAACCCTCAATCACAATCAAGTCACCAGACTTGAAAAAATTCACATAATAAATAGTAGCCACAAATCCACAATTTATGAAGTCAAACCCTCCTAAAATATGCCCAAAAATATAAATAAATAAATCAAAATTTATTATTTATTTATCCACTCAAAAATATCTTAAAAACCTTGCCAAATCACATAGAAAGTCAACGTCACACTTTCGCAATATTCATCAATAAATTCTAGCAATGAAACTAGGTCAATTGGACATCAAATTGTGCATGAAATCCATACAAACAAGTCACCAAGCAAGTCACCCCATTCTAAGGCAATTATCAAATCCACATTTGCAAAGGTGGTGTCAAAAGACACCATTTTGTCAAATAATCATCTCCAAAACCTGCAAACAATTATTGGGCATACATTCCAATATTTTCTTCAAGTATGAAAAATCAATATCAACATTCAGCATATCCTTCAAAGGAGAACTCCATGTACTTGTACCATTCAAAAGGGGGCAAACCACCTTGGAAAGGCCAAATACTTCTTTTTAACTCTCTTTGCCAACTTTTAGAATATCTTCGCTTTGTCTTGATCACTTACAAGCCGACATTCTTTTTTTACAAACAATAATATTAAATTAATTGCCTAAATAATAAATAGTAATTAAAATTACTTTTAGACAATAATCAAATAATTATTTCTATTAAATACTTTAGTGGTAAAAACCACTTTTATAGAATATTCTATTAATCAACTAAAATTGCCTTATATGAGCAAATGAATAAAATCACTATTCGAGCAATTATAATTAATTAATAAAATAAAACTCCAAAAATGGCTCACTATTCGAGCATGAGAGTTTGGACCCTCTCAATACGGGCCCCAAAAATGGCTCCTAAGCTAGGTCCCCACCCTCTAAACCATATAAAACTGTAGGTTTGATGATTGCATCAAAAAAAAGTAACTTGGAAGGGATGTCCTAGGTGTGGATGAGAGGTAGACTTCATGCTAAAGCATGGACCAGAAAATTATATGTAAGAACTCGTCTAACCCCAACTGCTGGTGTTTGTTTTTGGTTTATTTGTTCTTGCAAAAAAAATTGTGTTTTTTAAGGGTTTTTCTATTTTTTTTATTTTTTTGCAAATATTGAAATTAAATGCAAGATACAAAATGAACCGTAACAAGATGAAATGTAGCTCCTCACTATAATACTTTATTAATCAACTTCAAAAAAAAAAACTGAATACAAGCATACCCAGAAAAATATAGAAGTATTACAATGGCTGATATGAATTGCAGTGAAAAAAGTATAACACATAGAAGTTCGAACCACACCCAATATGATGCCTTTTTACTCGAATTCGTTGTGGCTGGGATAAACAAAGCTAGGTGCCTCCTAGTATTTTTCTGGGTTTTTCTGGTGACTTCTGGGTCAAAGTCGACCCTCTACATAGACTGCCCCTTGATGCAAATGAATGGTTGCAAAAAACAAATCAAACCCTTTGGAATTTGTGCCAATGTTTGCCTGAATCTCTGCTCCAAACGTGAACCTTTTGAATGTTGTATTATTTCTCCCAAAACCCTCTGTTTTCTCCACTACTAAGCTCAAATGAAACTTTTGTATGAAGCTCTCCCAAAAGCCAAATTCAATGGATATTTCACCACCTCCAATGGCTGCACACTGAAGAATGAATCGTTCTCCAATGGCTCGAAGAACACTGAAACCCTTGGTTTCCTTCTCTCAAACAATTTTCACCAAAACCCATGCTCAATAGAATGAATAACACCAACTTCAATGAAAAATATATATCCCTTCAAGAGGGGGTCGATTTCTCCCAAAAAGCACCATTAATAAAATTAAATGATATTACATTGCATTCTTTTAATATTTCACTATATACATCAAAGTTGTCACCCAATAATTAATTGACTCAACTGGCCCCCTCCTCATGATGCCTAGATCCACAATTATTAAGTTTAAATAACTCAATAATATCATCTTTTAATTTATTAATGTTATTTGAACCAAATAAACATTAATAACTCCTTAAATACACAATATCTCATCACGCCATCTGAACTAGAGGCTAAGCTGATGAATCTCCATACGACCACATGCCTTACTAAAAATAGTAAGGATCCCTCTCTATCAACTTTTGACTTACTCTAAATAGTAAGTAGAGCATACAGAGCCCTAGAAACCTCAAATGAAAGCCAACACTGGAAACCACTGAACTCTAGAGACGATACAACCCTCAGAAGACCCTTTGATCCAACTATTAGCCTACGAGGGTCAAAATGATAGGTTAATCTCACTTATGACTGATAACTAACTTGGAAGGGATATTACAGTCCGCCCTCCTTGAAATTGCTTGTCCTCAAGTGTAATGTCCTCTTTTTAGCATGAACCTGTTTTATAATGGTTTAGCCTATCACTGGCCCTCGTAGGCTAACTCAGATGGTTAGAGGGTCTTTTGTGATAGAAACCTAGTTAGTGGATGGTTTATTTCTTCTTCAGAGTTCAGTAAGTTTTAGGGTTGGCCTTTGCAAGGGTTTCAGGACTCTTTCTCTCATACTTACTATTTATAGTAATTCATTCAGTCAGGGTTACTATTTATAGCAGGGAGCCTGAATGGGATATTTCAGCAGTGTCAATTCCGGTATTCAGTTGGTTTGGAAAAATAAGGTGTTTGGCCTAAGTTATAATGTTTAATTATTATTAAAGGTCACTTTAATAATAATTAATATTTTAATATTATATTTTAACATTATATTTGCACTTTATGACTTGAGGGGTCATGTGGCATAAAAAGGGGGCCATTTCAATTTATTATTTATAAAGTCATAATTTACTATTATTAAAAGTGCAACTAAAATATTATAAGGAAGCTTCTAGATGGGCCGACTTCATGAGGAGAAAAAAAAGTATATTAAGAGGGTCACCCAAGCTTCATATCATCCAAGAATCGATATTTGATTTTGAGATTGTTGGTGATGAGACCAGCTAGGGTTTCTACCATTACTTCAGCCATTGGGAACGAAGACTCTTAATTGGTAATGCGATTTTGAGGTTGTGGAATATCTTCCGAATTATTATTTCATTGTGGGCTTCATCCAGGAGTCCAATCTGTGCTTAAATTGGAGAATACATTAAGTTTTACAAGGGTTCCAAAGGTTAATCATTTGCAGCTCTGAAAATTGTGGATGCCATGAATAGTGTCGTGCTACAGTACCGCTATAGTGCACGTGAACAGTGATCACTACAGTAAACGCTACAGCAATTGAAGCAATGTGAAAGGAATAAGCAAATTATTGAGGTTCACTTTGATGGCATTTGGTGGCTTAAAATATTCATATTTATTGTGGGAAAAATCGTGGGTTTTAGAAGCACATTGGCAGCCATCGATTGGAATATCAGACCTCACATATTTGCAGATTGGAAGTTTAATACTCATCAATTTCTCCTATGATCTTGGATGCTCCCTTCCTAAGGATGGGACAATGATATTTGATGCATATTTGGAGGTGAATAAGGTGTGAATATTCTTATTATCTGCAACTTCAGGTCTGAAACAGGGGCAGCACCATTAAGGGTTCGATTTGGCTTGTGGAGAGGACGTTTGGTTCTATTTCATTGAGGTTGCACCTTGTCTAGCATTGGTGCTTCATGTGACCAACGTTCAAAACTTATTCAAGCAAGAACCAATCAAACTGAAATACAGAAACAGCCCATAAAGAGATTGTATGAAAGGTGTTCTACGATATTCCTTGAGCCTCTAATCAGCATTTCAAGGTCAGTTTGAGCAAGGGATACTACACCAAGTACTCTTAACTCCGGGTGTTGCAAGATCTCCTCACCCTCCCAGGGGGCATCCTCTACCGGTAAATCCTTCCATTTGATCAAGTATTCCCTGATGGTCCGCCTGCGCAACTGTCTCTCTGAAATCCAGTATAGCCTCTGGCACTAGAATCAATTTCCCCTTATCATCCAGGGGTGGCAACACTACTGACGGAATCACATGATGTCCCAACGCCTTTGTGAGGCGTGATACATGGAAAACATTGTGTACTTTGCTATCCGCTGGGAGATCTAGCTCATATGCTACTTCACCAACTCGCTTGATAATCCGAAAAGGTCCATAGTAGCGTGGTTTTAGTTTTTTGACACCACTCTTCCTAAGTGTTGATTGGCGGTACGACTACATCAGATATACCATGTCCCCAACCTCGAAAGATCTCTCAGTCCTCCTCTGATTTGCATACTGTTTCTGTTGATTTTGTGCCTTAGCAATGTTCTCCTTGAGAGCCCTCATGATGTCCTAGCTCTCTTGCAACAAGTCACCAGCACTAAGCACTCTAATGTCGCCTAGAAGTAAATCGAGGAAACTTGGGGCCTCATATCCATATAATGCCATGAATGGTGTCATTTGTATCGACATGTGATAAGTGGAGTTATAGCAATACTCGCATAGGTGAATCCACTTAACCCAAGCCTTTTGCTGCCTGGCTATGTAGTTCCTAAGGTAACCTTCCACCCATTTATTAACTATTTCTGTCTGGCCGTCGATCTGCGGGTGGTAGCTGGTACTCGGACTAAGTTTAGTCCCATAGAGTCTACATATCTCTTGCCAAAAGTGACTCAAGAATCGGCTGTCCCTATCGCTAACTATGCTCTGAGGTAACCCATGTAACCTGAATACCTCTCGGAAAAACAACTTTGCCACCTGTGTAGCCGTGTATATAGCTGCAATCGGAAAGAAATGGACATATTTTGTTAACCGATCTACAACCACATATATACAATCTCTCCCTTGGGCTTTAGGCAAGCCTGAAATGAAATCCATGGATAGGCATTCCCACTTCCTATCAAGAATCGGAAGTGGTTGTAGTAAACCTGCCAGATAGGTGTGTCCCTGTTTGTTCTGCTGACAAACGGGACACTCTCTGACATACTGTAGAACATCTACTTTAAGTCCTTTCCAAGTAAACCTCTCCCTGATCTGCCTGCAGGTCTTGAAATACCCCAGGTGTCCTGCAGTGGGCACATCATGGAAAGTTCACAGTATAATGCTCTTCATCTCCAACCCTGGAGTCAAATAGATCTTGCCCTTGTAAATGATGAGTTCATTTACAACTGTATATCTGCTATCCTGAACTGTTCCCTCAATAATCCCTGATGCCCATGTGTCCTTGGCGTACTCTGCCACTATCAAATGCCTCCAGTCCTCTAAAATCTGAACCATAGCGTTCAAGTGTGGTCGACGAGATAAAGCATCAGCAACAACATTCTGAGTACCCTTGAAATAGGTAATGTCAAAGTCATATGACTAAAGTTTACTGACCCATTTTTGTTGATGGTCATTAAGGTCTCGCTGCCCCAAGAAGTGTCTCAAACTATTATGGTCAATTTTTATACAAAATTTGCTGCCAATAAGATATTCCCTGAATTTGGCCAAAGCGTGCATTATGGCCAACATCTCCTTATCATAAATACTATAACTCCTCTTTGGTCCTCTGAGCTTCTTGCTCTCAAATGCAATCGAGTGCTTATCTTGCATAAGCACAGCACCAATCCCCTCTCCCAAAGCGTCACACTAAAGCTCGAAAGGTCTCGTGAAGTCAGGCAAAGCAAGGATGGGACATGTAGTCATAATCTGTTTGAACCTCATAAAACACTCATGTGCCTCCGGAGTCCATATAAATGCACCCTTCATCAAATCAGTGAGCAGCACTGCATGACGTGAGTATCCACTGACAAACCGGTGGTAGAAACCACACAAACCCAAGAATCCACGCCGCTGAGTGAGATTCTCTGGAGTCGGCCAATCCATGATGTCACGAATCTTATCAGGATCCATCCGCATACCTCTACACTAATGATGTGGCCTACATATAACAGCTTTGTCATGCCAAGCTCGCACTTTGACTCCTTTGCATACAAAGACTCCCTATCCGAAATTCCCAATACTGTATCCAGTTGAGCGAGATGCTCTTCCCATGTCCTATTGTACACCAGGATGTCATCAAAGAAGACAAGTACAAACTTCCTCAACTGTGGCTGGAAGACTTTGTTCATGGTGGCCTAAAAATTTGTTGGCGCATTGGTTAGCCCAAATAGCATAACCACAAACTTGAAGTGCCCGCGATGGCACGAAATGTCTTCTCTATATCTTGCTCTCTGACCCGAATCTGATGATAGCCAAACCTCAAATCAATTTTTGAGAAATGACAGGGGCCATGAAGCTTGTCGATCAGCGCATCAATCTGTGGGATAGGATACCTGTTTTTGATGGTCCTCTTGTTTAGCATCTTGTAGTCAATGCACATGCGTAGGGTATCATCTTTTTCTTAACCAAGACCACTGATGAGGCAAATGGTGATTTGCTAGGTCTAATGTGACCCATTACGAGCAGCGCTTTAATGGTTTTCTCTATTTCATCTTTTAGTCGTTTTGGGTGCCTGTATGGGGTGATCATCACTGGTTTAGCCCCCTCCTCCAGTTCTATGATATGCTCAATACCCCTATCAAGTGGTCTACCTGGTGGAATGTCACTGAAAACCTTTCCATGCTTAATTCTCAACTCCTGTATATCCGGATGATATTCCGACTTCTGCTGCCCCTCCTACAATGGCATCAACACACACTCAGTTGCCCATTCAACCATATTATGTCGCATTAGTCTCTCCATCCGCCTGAGTGATAACATCCTCAAACTGCTATCTCTGATGGCCTTCAGTAAATGAGTTTTCCCATCTACCTCAAAACTCATCTCCATCTCACAAAGGTCGAAAGTGAACCTCTCAATAGCATGGAACCATCTCATTCCCAAGACTACATCTATGTCCCCCATGTTTACCACATAATAATCAGCCTTAAAGTTATAGTTATTTAGGCACATAGGGAGATCCTTAATCATCATGTCACACTTAAGGGTGTATCCATCAGCTACCTTCACCCTTATGCCTTCAAACTCCTCAGTCATGATCCCACGCCTCTCCACAAAACGTGCATCGATAAAGTTATGAGAGGCACCTGTATCCAAAAGAGTGATGACCTTTTGACCAGCTAGGGCACCATGCATTCTAAATGAACCTTCCTGCTGGATACTAGTAAGTCGTGCCTCCTAAAGATTGATTTCTACTTCATTTTCCTCTTCTTTTTCTGACTTTTCATCCTCTGATTCTTCTTGTCCAGCTTGCTGATCGGAATTTTCAGATTCCGAATCTTCATAAAACGCCCACATAACTCGATTAGCTTTGCCCTTTGGTCTTAAGGGGCAATCATGATTTGCGTCATAGAGGCCTTTGCAATAAAAACATAGCTTCTTCTTTCACAAATCATTTAGAGTTTCGCAATCAAATGGAGCTGCTGATTTTCCCTTATGATCCCCTTTAGAATCTGATTTTTCTTTGCTCTTGGGAAATGTTTAATTGTCCCTAAATGAAGAACCGTTTGATCCGAACTTACTTGATGACCTGAACTTGCTTGATGGAGCTGCAAGTTCCATACTCCTTGCTTTCTTCATTGCTTCCTGCAGTGGCGGTGGATCAAAAGCCTTTATCCAACCTCTCAAAGGCTCCAATAGTCCCTCAATAAATAAAACAACCAACCACCTCTCATACATATTGGGAACCATAACTGAGAACTTCTGCAAGTCGCCAATGTAACTCTCCAAACCCCCAACTTGTTTAAGCTGGGCTAAATGTCTGAAGTAAATTTCTGGATCTTTTTTGTCAAAACGCTCCACCAATCTATCAACAAACACCTGATAGGTGGTGATGCCGCTGTGCTGCAAAGTAACCATCCCATGGTACCACCAAACGTGTGCTACTCCCTCCAGGTGTAAAGTGTCATATTTAATTGCATCTCCCTCTGCCATTGCTCTAAGTGTTAGAAAGGTGTCAAGCTTGTGAACCCAAGCCTGAGCGGTAACCTTCCCACTACCATCAAACATGGGCAATGTGAGCTTACTAGTAGCATACTTCAGTTCATTAT
This sequence comes from Torreya grandis, assembly GCA_037957365.1. Classification (NCBI taxonomy): domain Eukaryota; kingdom Viridiplantae; phylum Streptophyta; class Pinopsida; order Cupressales; family Taxaceae; genus Torreya; species Torreya grandis. The sequence goes on along the minus strand of JARHVA010007990.1, from coordinate 34,120 downwards.
TCTGATTTCTCGATCTCCTTTCCTGCCTGGACCTATAATACTCTCTCCTTTGGCTCACAAATCTATCAAAGCTAATGAGCTCTCTCACCTGTGGTGCCAATAACTCCCACTCATCGTTCGTTGCCATAAGAGTATCTGCGAACATTTCTTCTCCTTCCTCTTCTGCATGTCCCTCTTCTGGTCCATTTCTCAAGAACGTGGGATGTGTAGACCTATCTGAAGTACAAGTGGATACTCTCTGAGCTCTGGGAATCCCAACTACACTCCTATTATCTTCTGGTTCTGGATCATGTCTCCCTTGTGGGTTCATTCGTTGAAGCATAGTAGTGAGTACCTGTACAACATCTGCAACCTGTTGCTGCCCTATTGCCATATTTCTAAAAAGGCCCCTGACTTCCTTGTCCTCATTGTTTCCTTCATTTCTCGGTGGAGTTCCTTCGCTTCTGTCACCCATTGGATCCTATTGAATATCCAAATTCTGATTTCCCTGTAATAAGACCCTCCTGAGTGTGTAATACCTGTGAGGACCAACTTTCGGTCGTTGCATGAGAAGCCTCTAACCCTCAGGATGGTAGGATTGTGGCTCTGATACCAATGTAAGAACTCATCTAACCCCAACTGCCGGTGTTTGTTTTTGATTTATTTGTTCTTGCAATTTTTTGTGTTTTTAAGGGTTTTTCTGTTTTTTTTAATTTTTTTGCAAATATTGAAATTAAATGCAAGATACAGAATGAAATACCGTAACAAGATGAAGTGCAGCTCCTCACTATAATACTTTATTGATCAACTTCAGAAAAAAAACTGAATACAAGCATACTCGGAAAAATATAGAAGTATTACAATCGCTGATACGAATTGCAGCAAAAAAAGCATAACACAGAATTTCAATCCACACCCAATACGATGCCTTTTTACTCGAATTCGTTGTGGCTAGGATAAACAAATTTAGGCTCTCCTTGTATTTTTCTGGTGACTTCTGGGTCAAAGTCAACCCTCTACATAGACTGCCCTCTTGCTGCAAATGAATGGCTGCAAAAAGCAAATCAAACCCTCTAGAATTTGTGCAAATGTTTCCCTGAATCTCTGCTCCAAACGTGAACCTTCTGAATGTTATATTATTTCTCTCAAAAGCCTCTGATTTTCTCCACTGCTAAGCTCAAATGGAACATTTGTATGAAGCTCTCCCAAAAGCCAAAGTCATTGCATATTTATGTTGACCAAATTTTGGTCCTGCAGGCCAAAAATCGGTCTCCCTTTTCTTTCCCTACTGTCCTAAGTAGTCAGTCTCTGATGTCTTCACCTTACTGCAATTGTGGTTTTTCCCTTTGTAATAGACCCGTTCTTATAAAGAGCCGAATGATCTGAGCCCTATGGGTTTTTAGGTTGATCTGGGGCTTATTTCGCTTTGAGCAATTACCTTAGACAAGCCTTTTTGGCAAAGGAATGGGCCAGTTTCAAAGAGACGCAAGTCTTTCACAAAGCTCCGAAGGTCAAGTGCCCTTGCGGAGGGTAGGCAGGTGACAAATGGGACCATTCATAAAGCTTTGAAGGACAACTTTGGACCCAAGATGCCCTTGCGGAGGGCAGAGAACACATTTGAAAGAGATCAAGGCCGAAAGCCAAAAGGGAAGTTCCTTCGGAAAAGTGACAAGGCAAAACCAAGGATTTCTTGGAACTTTTTGTCCGAAGAAAATACATGTAAAAACTAAAGGTAAATTCCTTCGAACAAAATGCCCAAAGGAATTCCTTCAGACTTTTGTCCGAAGAAATTCACAAAAAGAAGGCCGAGACATTGAAGACACATTTCCTTCGGGCAAAATGTCTAAAGGAATTCCTTCCGACATTTTGTCTGAAAGAATTCAAAAGACCAAGGAACCCGAAGGGCAGGTGCCCTTGCGGAGGGCTCTTGGCTGCCAAAAAATGACCCTCTTCTTTTTCAAAAGGTCACCTTCCCTTCGGGAAGGTTCATTTTGCAAAAAGCCGAAGGAATTACTAAAGTGATGACGGGCCCGAGCACGTCGACTTTAACATGGTGAACTAGCTGTTGAGGGTTCAAACGTCTGGTGACGTGCATGCGAACGTCAAATTCAAGGCAACAAAAGAGTCGTTAGTTTTCAAACAGTGACGGGCCTGTGGACGTCAATTTTACAATGATAAGATAGCCGTTGATTTTCAAATGTTTAAGGACGGGCCCGCGCATGAAATGGGTTAACAATTGAAGAAAAGGCTAAAGGAGATTCCTTTCGAACAAGATGTCCGAAAGAATTCCAGAACCCCTAAGCATCATCGAAGGCAGATGGTAAAGCTCGAAGGCAGAATTCCTTCGAACAAGTGTCCAATGGATTTCCTTCGGATGTTTTGTCTGAGGAAATTCGAAGACTCAACGACCCGCTAGGAAAGGAGCTAGGAGGAGACAAACAAAGCCCCGAGGGCCGAGTTGCCAGGAAAAAACAAGAAGTAGCGCAGGAAGAATAGAGCAGTCCAGGTGGCACAAGAAACATCGGCAGGAGAAGTTATTGCTGCAGATGAAATAGTCTCCACCAAGCAGTCGTCAAAAGGAGCACAAGCATTCAATAGAGCGGCCCATTTTTCTTCGTTTAGCATTAATGAGCAGACAATTGCATAAGCTTCACAGAGAGGCAGCCTTGTCTTTCAAAAAACAAAGCGACCCATGCTTTAGCAGGAACATTTAATACGGTTTGAGCAGCAAAGTCAATACCTATGACATCTACAGCATAGTTCTTTCAGGGCATTTATGGAAGGATGACACCAGCATGAGTGAATTCCTCTTTCCTAGGTGTTCAATACAGTATGGGCCCCCTGTTCTTGAAGGGACCAATAGTCTTTCTCTTAATGCTATATATTGTAACCTCTCAGCTTGAAAAGCATATCTCTCACTTGTGTAAGGTGAAGCCCTGCCAAATTTTACCTTTGAATCAAAAGAAAGTGTTTTACCTCCATCTGATGTGTTATACTTTTGAATATGTCTGTGTATCGACTTTGTGTTCAGTCATTTCATCTTGATGCTTTCATAGATCGACACCAGCATATCTAGAATATCCCAAACCATTTCTGCAAGTTAACAGGAAGTGCCCAAGTTGGAGCATAGAGACAAAAGAGCAATTATCTGACAGTGTGTTTTTGCAGCACCTATGGTAGGTTTTTTTCTTTGTATCTCCAAGCCCCTTGTAAAGCACCCATGCAGTCTGGTATTTTGCTCAGATGAAGTGTTTGTTTCACTCTTTTGATGTGAAGTGTTGATATAAGCTGAGTAGATCGGATTATTTGGTGCATCACCGTTTTAGATAGGCTCTGCTTTTGTTATATCTTTCTCTCTTTTCACCACCCCCATTATTAACAGTAGTTGCTAAGGACCTCAAAGATGCATTATGGACAGCTAGCCCATATCTAGAGATTCATTCCTCAAGTTTGCCAAGCCCACAACAAGGGGAATGCCTCCATTGTGTCGCGTGGAAGAAAGAAGCTGAGCATTCTTTCTAAGGGTGCAATCCACAGCATCCACAGTTTTTGGCACGCCCGATGGGACTATTTTTTCATGCTCTTAAAAGTTCCAGGATTGGTGCTGGGCCTGTTACCGCAAGGGTGAGCAAACTAACCCAGCATCTGGCAACTCCATTTTTAAGAACTCAGTCTCTGGTTAGAGATCATCCTAACATCCCATGCCTAAGGTCACCACCAGATCTTCTGCCAAGGGTGTCCCTTTCGAATTCGTTGAGCTGCCCTTAAACTCAGAAAGACGGCTAAGGTTTGCAAGAACTCATCCCTATACAGCGAATCATTTTCCCAGACCTACCATAAAATACACTTACACGAGAAGACCCCGATTGAACCCTGTCATCGCCATGGCTTTACTTTTTGTAGCCTTCCATGGTCAAAGCCCTTTAAACTTTCTGCAATACGACCCAATCCCAAGGACAACCCTTAAGAGTGTTCCTCCTTTTAATGGAGAGGGGCCTATTACTGCTATTGAGCATATCAAAAATATAGCCAACCTCTGTAACATTCATAATGTCACCGAAGAGAACATAGCCATCAAGTTACTGGCGTTGTCTTTTAAGGGTAAAGTTTTGGACTGGGATGGGACCTTGCCTATGAATTCAGTTGGCTCGTGGAATGAATTAGGCACCCTCTTGACAAATAGATTCGGGGAGAAGAGTGACCATCTCTCTCTTGCTGAGCAATTGACCACCATGAAGAGAGCTCCACATGAATTTATGCAAGATTTTAATACCAGGTTCCAAAAGACTTGGGACAAAATCCCCATTTTAGTGCGGCCGACCCCAAGCTATGCTTTCCTTTACTACTTAAAAGCTTTGAACAGCAACATTGCTGTCATGATACAGTCCATGGGAGGACAAGTGTTACCCGCTACTTATGAATAGCCATAGCCGCTGAAAATTGTCTAGTGCAAGCAGGAAAAATAGCCCCTAGACCTCATATGTCGTTCTTTCCCGAATTACCACCCCCGGTTTAGATTGTTGCACCCACCTTAGCTCTCTTTTCTGGTGTAGAAAAGCCGACTGCTACCTCGCCAAACGACCTCCATAAAGTTAAGAGCTTGTTACAAAGTGTAACCAATGAATTAGTGGCTCTCAAGAGGCAACAAGCTCAAAGCTATCGGCCGAACCAGGGATACCAACAGTTCGGACAAATGAATAGACCGCCTTTCCAAAATTATAACCAAGGACAGGGTCAGATTACTCAAGCCAGACCATATCAAGGTTATAATCCAAACGGCCCTTTATCGTCCAAAGCTCTTGTTCCCACTCAAAATAATCTGGTACAAGAACAACTTAATTGCCCACCCCTGGGGTATGGTAAAAAACAAGTTGCTTATACTAATGAGTTGCCAAATCAATATATGAATATACAAGACAATCAAACAGCCCAATTCCCAAGTTTTGAGGCGTCAATACAACTTGGAATAGACAACAGACAGGCTCAGTCTGATTCCACTCTCATGAATCACTTGGAAGGAGAATTCTATGCAGTCAATTATGTGGGGAGTCTAAATAACCAAGGTGATTGTGTTGCGGCCAATACTAGGTCCAAAAAGAGAGCTATGGAGGAAGCACAGACAGCTACTCAAGCGTCCACAGCATCTTTTTCATCACAAGTGAACTAGAAGTTTCCAAATTACAAGTTGTTGGTTGCACCCTCAGTTCCTCGGCTTGCACCTCAGGCTGTAAATGCCCCCAAAGAAAATTCAAAAGGGAGCAACCCTCAGATCAATGTGGTGGACCAGATGAGGAAGCTGCACATGAATATCTTATTGTGGGATTCCTTAGCAATGCCGAGACAAACGTATATACTCCAAAAGGAATTGCACGCGCACGCGCTGAATGAACAAAATATGTTGATTATGAATGGGCACCCTTCCATGGCAGGTCAAGCAAAGAAGGATGAAAAGGTTCCTCCTTTCTATCTATCCTTAGTCATCGGAGATTTCTTGGTTCACAATTGCATTATTGACAGTGGAGCAAGCACCTCAGTGATGCCCAAATGCATAGCGGATACGCTGGGACTCAAATATGAGGAAATGACCAAGGGAGTCCTGCAGTTAGATGGATCACCAGCTAAAACATTAGGAGTGGTAAGAGGCTTGAATCTAACGCTTCACGCTTGTCCAACCTTCTCGGTTCCCCACGATGTGGTAGTGGCAAATGTTCCCCCTTACTTTGCTCTCTGCTTATCCAGGGACTTCACGTCTAAAATAGACAGGTACTTAGCAGCAAACTGATCTTACATGGTTTTTAGAATCAAATATGGAACTAAAGTGAAGATTGAGCCAGAGCCCATCCACAGAGATCATCTAGAGCCATACTCACTCAAGGTGGCAAACGTCTGTTACGCCATCATTGATGATGAAGAATTCCAAATAGACCAATCTCCACCCTCTTCCCTTGAAGGAGTTGATGACCTGCTCTTAGATGAATGGGGAAGCGACAATTTGAACATGACCCATACAAGTTCATCGAAGAGGCAAATCTTAGAATTTATTGCATGAATGAAGAAGGTACTTTCGTGCCAAATTTGATGAAGGCAAACCAAGAGAGCTCGGGTTTATGGCAACTCTTCTTCGATGGCTCAAAAAGCAAATTGGGAGCTAGTGATGGAGTAGTGTTAATTTCACCCTCAAAGGAGAGATACTTCTCAACTTGCAGGTTCCAATTCTCCTGCACTTGCAATGTTGCAGAATATGAGTCTCTCATTCATGGTTTAGAGTGGGCAAGGAAAAGAGGAATAAAAGAATTGCAGGTTTTTGGAGACAGCAAGTTAATTGTGAACCAGGTGAGAGGCCGAAACTTGACCAAGAATTCCTTGCTTAAGTCTTACAAACACAGGGTGTGGGACCTAGTAGAGATTTTTTTTGCTTTCAACATTGTTTCAATTCTAAGAGAACAAAATAAGCAGGCAGACAGACTAGCAGCAATTGGTGCTCAGTTTGACATTCCCAAAGTAATAGGTCGAGACAGCAATCCGCGTCATTTAAGAGTGGTAATAAGACCCTCTATACCTGATAACCTCACCAATTCGCAGGTGTTTGACAGTGATCAGCAGATAGCACTCTTCTTGCAAGAGGAGGCTAAGTTTGCTTCTAGAAATCAGTCCAAGCTGCAGCAACAATACGATGGCCAAATTGTTCAGTTGAAGAACAAACTTCCCAAGGATTTGGTCACTCTCGAAAGCATCTTCAATGAGGATGACCAACTGAAAAATGACAAAGCAAGCAGCATAATCAGGAAAGAAAATTATGAAACAGTCAAAATATTCAAGAACAGGCTGCTTGCACTTGGGAAGGTATGTACAAATGATGAAAGGCATTCTTTCATTTTGCTATGCCAAGAGTTTGCCGATGTTTTTGCTTGGGAGTATAGCGACCTGAAGGGTTTTGACCCAAGCTTGGCCCAACACACCATTGAGCTGGAGAAAGGCGCCAAACCCATCAAACAAAAACAAAGGCCTATCAATCCGAAGATTGAGCCTCTCATGCGGAAGGAACTCACCAAGCTGATTGAGTCCAGAATCATTTTTCCTATCAAATATTTTTCTTCGCTGGCTAATCTAGTCTCTATTAGGAAGAAGAATGCGGAGATCAAACTGTGTGTCAATTTTAGAGACCTCAATAGAGTCTCGTTAAAAGATCACTATCCCCTCCCAAGTATGGAGCAGATCTTTTAAATGGTGACAAGAAGTGAACGTGTCTCCCTCCTGGATGGGTATTTAGGGTACAATCAAATTTTAGTGCAAAACTGCAATCAGTGCAAGACAACTTTCACTACCAAGTGGGGAACTTCTGCTTACAGGAAAATGCCATTCGGACTGTCAAATGCTGGAACTACCTTTCAGCAAGCCATGGACATGATTTTCCAGGGTTTGATAAATAATATTGTATTGGTCTATCTTGACGACATGACAGTTTTCTCTAAGGATGCAGGACAACATCTGAAACACCTGAGACAAATCTTTGAGAGGTGTAGAGAGTTTGGTATCTCTCTCAACCTAAAGAAATGTGTGTTCACTATCTATGAAGGCAAACTCCTTGGTCATGTTGTTTCAAAAAGGGGCTTGACCATTGATCCAGAAAGAGTACGTGTCATCCTAGCGTTGTCCTTGCCTAAACACAAGAAAGGTCTGCAAAGCTTCTTTGGCAGAATAACTTTTATTAGAAGATTTATCCCTAATTTTGCCGAGATAGTCAAGTCACTAACTTCTATGCTGAAGAAGGATGAGAATTTTGCATGGACAACACAAAAGAAAGATAGTTTTGAAGGGATTAAGCAAGCTATTGCCCAGGGTCCCACCTTGATCAGTCATGACTTCTCCAAGGATTTCAACCTTTACACCTTCGAATATGAAGAGGTAATCTCCGCCATGCTCACTGAAGCAAATGAAAAAAAAACTTGAACAACCTCTTGCATTCTTTAACCAAGGTCTAGAAGGTTTTGGAATCAGGTACACATGTTGAAAAGCAAGCACTTGCAGTTATAAGAAGTCTGAAGAAATTCAGACATATGTTGTCAAACAACAAGGTTCATATCATGGTGCCACATCCTAGTGTCAAGGATTTCTTGATTAGTCGTGATTTAAATGAAAAGAGGGCAGGATGGATCACCAAGGTAATGGAATATGATGTGGATATCAAAACCACCAAGCTGGTAAGGGGAAGAGGGCTGTGTGAACATCTCGCTATAGACCTTAAACAACAGAAAGAGGGCATTTTGCTACTCCATGATGAAGCTGCAACAAAGGAACCTGCAATCATAAAGGACTAAGCACAAGACATGACTCATTTCCTTCTCACTGATGAGTGCCTACAAGGCCTTGATAGGACTAAGAGGAGGTATTTCAGGGTCCAGTCGCTTCCTTATGTCCTAGTTGATGGTGTGTTGTTTAGAAAGAATTTTTTAGGAGTACTTTTGAGATGCATAGACTCAAATCAGGTCAATAAGGTATTATCTGAATTTCATGACGGACCAGCTGGTAGTCACTTTGCTCCTAAGCCTACAGCTGCAAGGATTATGAGGGCTGGTTACTTTTGGCCCACTTTATTCGGAGATACTCATGCCTGGATACGGAAGTGCCAAAAATGTGTTCTCTTTGATGGAAAGCAAAGGTTGGTTGCAATGCCTCTGCAACCTATTCAAGTAGAACAGTCGTTCATGCAATGGGGCCTAGACTTCATAGGAATGATCAACCCTCCTTCCAGTGCTAACCACAAGTGGGTCTTGACTGCTACCGATTACTTCACGAAATGGGTAGAAGTTGTTGCTTTGAAGGAAGCCAATGAAAGTGCAGTCCTACACTTTTATGAAGGCCTGGTGACAAGATTTGGAGTCGCAGCTACCATCATCTCAGATAACACATTGGCTCTCTTGGGAACCAAAACAAGCGAGTGGACGTTAAGATACGGCATCTACCTTAGTACTTCTTCTAATTACTATCCACAAGGAAATGCGCTCGCTGAGTCCACCAATAAGAATCTGATCAGGATCATTAAGACAATGGAGGAAAATCAAAGAACTTGGCACACCAAGCTGAAAATAGCCCTGTGGACAGACAGGGTTACTCCAAAAAGAGCACTTGCTAATTCACCATACACACTTGTGTATGGGAGGGAAGCTAGACTTCTTATTTCGCTTGAATTGCCAGACTTGGATCTTGCCCACCAGCTACAATTGGAAGAGAGCAACAACATGGAGGTCAGGCTTTGTGAATTAATGAAGTTTCAGGAGACAAGAGACCAAGCCATGGTTTCCATGACCAATCGTCAGCAGCAAACAAAAAAACATTTTGATAAGAAATCCTCATCAAAAGGCGACATTGTCTTAAAATGGGATGAGGACCAAGCTAAACCTGAAAAACACACGAAGTTCGACACCTTATGGAGTGGTCCATATATCATCACTCAGTGCACGCAGCATAACGCATTCCAACTCTCCAGATTGGATGGCAGAGAACTAAATATCCCAGTTAATGGGATATATCTTAAGCATTGTCATTGAGTCTTCTCTTGTTATGTACATATTTTCTCTGTTTTTTTCCCTATTTTTCCAAAGTGCTTTTGTGCATGTTTGTAGCTTTTTTAGCCTTGTGTGTGTGTCTTTCCCTTTTGAGGTAAAAGCTTCGTGTTGATTCTTAAGTTCCTCAAGGTTATTGTCAGCGTTTTAGACTGTATTTTGACTTCGTGCCCAACGGACTTGTAAGCCACCAGTTTTTTTAAGCATAGCAGGCATGCTTCCCCTGTGAATCACCAAATATGTTGACCAAATTTTGGACTTGCAGGCCAAAAATCGGTCTCCCTTTTCTTTCCCTGCTATCCTAAGCAGTTTGACTATGATGTCTTCACCTTACTGCAATTGTGGTTTTTCCCTTTGTAATAGGCCTGTTCTTATAAAGAGTCGAGTGATCTGAGTCCTATAGGTTTTCAGGTTGATCTGGGGCTTATTTTGCTTTGAGCAATTACTTTGGACAAGCCTTTTTGGCAAAGGAATGGGCCAGTTTCAAAAAGACGCAAGTCTTTCACAAAGCTCCGAAGGTCAAGTGCCCTTGTGGAGGGTAGGCAGGTGACAAATGGGACCATTCATAAAGCTTTGAAGGACAACTTTGGACCCAAGATGCCCTTGCGGAGGGCAGAGAACACATTTGAAAGAGATCAAGGCCGAAAGCCAAAAGGGAAGTTCCTTCGAAAAAGTGACAAGGCAAAACCAAGGATTTCTTCGGACTTTTCGTCTGAAGAAAATCCATGTAAAAACTAAAGGTAAATTCCTTCGAACAAAATGCCCAAAGGAATTCCTTCGGACTTTTGTCCGAAGAAATTCACAACGAGAAGGCCAAGACATTGAAGACACATTTTCTTCGAGCAAAATGTCCGAAGGAATTCCTTCAGACATTTTGTTCAAAGAAATTCGAAACACAGGGGAACCCGAAGGAACCCGAAAGGCAGATGCCCTTGCGGAGGGCTCTCGCCTGCCAAAAAAGGACCCTCTTCTTTTCCGAAAGGTTACCTTCCCTTCAGGAAGGTTCATTTTGCAAAAAGTCGAAGGAATTACTAAAGTGATGACGGGCCCGAGCATGTCAACTTTAACATGGTGAACTAGCCGTTGAGGGTTCAAACGTCCAGTGACATGCACACGAACATCAATTTCAAGGCAGCAAAAGAGCCGTTAGTTTTCAAATGATGACGGCCCTGCGGACGTCAATTTTACAGTGATAAGATAGCCGTTGATTTTCAAATGTTTAAGGACGGGCCCGCGCATGAAATGGGTTAACAGTTGAAGAAAAGGCTAAAGGAGATTTCTTTCGGACAAGATGTCCGAAAGAATTCCAAAACGCCTAAGCATCACCGAAAGCAAATGGTAAAGCTTGAAGGAAGGCAGAATTCCTTCGAACAAGTATCCGACGAATTTCCTTCGGATGTTTTGTCCGAGGAAATTTGAAGACTCAGCGACCCACTAGAAAAGGAGCCAGGAGGAGACAAACAATAGCCCTGAGGGCCGAGTTGCCAGGAAAAGCCAAGAAGTAGCGCAAGAAGAATAGAGCAATCCAAGTGGCACAAGAAGCGTCGGCGGAGAAGTTATTGCTGCAAATGAAATAGTCTCCACCAAGCAGTCATCAAAGGGAGCGCAAGCGTTCAATAGAGCGGCTTGTTTTCTTCGTTTAGCATAATGAGTAGAGAGTTGCATAAGCTTCACAGAGAGACAGCCTTGTCTTTCAGAAAACAAAGCGACCCATGCTTTAGCAAGAACATTTAATACGGTTTGAGCAGCAAAGTCAATACCTATGACATCTACAGCATGGTTCTTTCAGGCCATTTATGAAAGGATGACACCAGCATGAGCAAATTCCTCTTTCCTAGGTGTTCAATACAATATGGGCCGCCTGTTTTTGAAGGGACCAATAGTCTTTCTCTTAATGCTATATATTGTAACCTCTCAGCTTGAAAAGCATATCTCTCACTTGTGTAAGGCGAAGCCCTGCCAAATTTTACCTTTGAATCAAAAGATGGTGTTTTACCTCCATCTGATGTGTTATACTTCTGAATATGTTTGTGTATCGACTTTGTGTTCAGTCATTTCATCTTGATGCTTTCATAGATCGACACCAACATATCTAGTATATCCCAGACCATTTTTGCAGGTTAACATGAAGTGCCCAAGTTGGAGCATAGAGACAAAAGAGCAATTATCTGATAGTGTACTTCTGCAGCACCTATGGTAGGTTCTTTTTCTTTGTATCTCCATTAAGCCCCTTGTAAAGCGCCCACGCAGTCTGGTCTTTTGCTCAGATGAAGTGTTTGTTTCACTCTTTTGGTGTAAAGTGTTGACATAAGCTGAGTAGATCGGATCATTTGGTGCATCACCATTTTAGATAGGTTCTGCTTTTATTATATCTTTCTCTCTCTTCACCCCCCCATTATTAACAGTAGTAGCTAAGGACCTCAAAGATGCATCATGGACAGCTAGCCCATATCTAGAGATTCATTCCTCGAATTTGCCAAAACCACAGCAAGGGGAATGTCTCCATTGTGCCGCGTGGAAGAAAGAAGCTGAGCATTCTTTCTAAGGGTGCAATCCACAACGTCAACAATTTCACCACCTCAAATGGCTGCACACTAAAGAATGAATCGTTCTCCGATGGCTCGAAGAACAATGAAACCCTTGGCTTCCTTCTCTCAGACAATTTTCACTAAAACCCATGCTCAATAGAATGAATAACACCAACTTCAATGAAAAATATATATCCCTTCAAGAGGGGTCAATTTCTCCCAAAAAGCACCATTAATAACATTAAATGTTATTACATTGCATTCTTTTAATATTTCACTAAATACATCAAAGTTGGCACCCAATAATTAATTGACTCAACTGGCCCCCTCCTCATGACGCCTAGACCCACAATTATTAAGTTTAAATAATAACTCAATAATATCACCTTTTAATTTATTAATGTTATTTGAACCAAATAAACATTAATAACTCCTTAAATACACAATATCTCATCACGCCATCTGAACTGGAAGCTAAGTTGATGAATCTCCATACGACCACATGCCTTACTAAAAATAGTAAGAGTCCCCCTCTATCAACTTCTGACTTACTATAAATAGTAAGTAGAGTATACAGAGCCCTAGAAACCTCAAACGAAAGCCAAGACTGGAAACACTGAACTCTGGAGACAATACAAGCCTCATAAGACCCTTTGATCCAACTTATTAGCCTACGAGGGTCAAAATGATAGGTTAATCTCACTTATGGCTGATGACTAACTTGGAGGGGACATTACATTATACCCCCAAATAAGTGTAGATCAATGTGATCTCTAGAAGTTCCCTTTTGTAGAAAAATTGTATTTGGAGGGAGAGAGAGAGAGAGAGCATGGAAATATTGAAGATCGTGACCTTAGTTTTACTAAGGTTGAACACACGCTGTCGGACTTTGCAGAAACAAACAAGGGCATCAGGTTGTCATTATAGGCTCTCGGTAGAGTGTGAGATGACACTATCGCCGATAAATTCGTCTGAAAATGAATTTGAATCGAAGTATTAGTATGTCCTTTGTTGCAAGTTGCATCCTTAACCTTATTATCCTTTTTAGCACGTTGTTCGTGATAAGAAAAAAATCTGAAATGACATGGTGTAACACAATAAATATGAAGTATGACTTTCTTTTTTCATACCTTGGGCTGTAATCAAATAGCTTACCCTTCTTAAATTCTTTTAAGTGTTGTTTTGCTTGAATAGCTATCAATTTTGCCTCATTTGCTCTCCTTAGCCAAACATCACACCTCTTTTGGGTCTTTATCACATCTTCCATGCTGACTTGCAAATTAGTTGGATTCCTTCCAACCCTAGGATTCACTTTTGTTGTGGATGGCAAAATACTTAGTTCTGCCTCATATGTGTGATTTATGCCCTTCTTTTCCATTGAAATCTTAGGGCAAGTAGCCAATAGAGCTTCCTCTTCGGCTGGAACATTTTTCCCACTACCCTTTTTCATGGTGGATGCCCCCATGAGTTGTTCACTAACATTCACTAGCCTTTTTCAAGTCTAAATTTTCTTGTTTTTTTATTCCTTCCTTGGAATTCTTGAGGGTTTGACTTTCCCTCTTTTCAATTTTCTTTTTGTTTTCTCATCACACTTTGGGAATTATTCTTCTCTTCCTTTCACAACCTTCTTATGAAGCACATAACCCTCTTTTATTTTGGTTCATCATTTCATGTAACTTCAAAAACTCATCAAAGGAGACAAGAGACTTAAGTTGATCAACCATTCCTTAAAACTCATCAAAAATTTTGGTGGCCTCGAAATCGTACCTCTCTTTGTCCATTTGTATTTATATCCCCGCTTTTTGAATTGGATCTGTGTTCCTCCTTATGTAAAAACTTACATCGTCATTCCATTGTGGACAATTCGAAACCCACAACTAGCCAAGAAAAAGCTTTGATACCATTGAAATGTTCCCAAATTGGACAAATGCAGTAAACTTGAAAGTTACAGCAAACCCTAACCAAACAAGTATATTTTTTGAAATTCAACCCCAAACCCTAGCATCCAAAACTTGCAATGTGTTGAATTAAATATGCAAACCCTAGCTATTAATTTTTGAAAACTATAATTGAACAATTAGGGCTCCAACACCCTTGAAACCTCTATCAAATAGGTGCCAAATATGCAAAAAACACAGCCATATAAATACCTAATTTTTTTGAGATCTTTCCAGATGAAAGCGCTGGAAAATTGTATTAAAATTAGCAAGTAAATATCAGAATATTTATAGAATATTTCATAATGTTTTTCAGGCTATAATAACCTCACAAACCCTCAGGAAAAGTCCCAAAAGGGGTCACCCATGCTGGAAAATAGTATTTTCCGGATATCAACTCCTTATAGTCCTAATGGAGTCTTCAAATCCTTCAAATCCACACATCCCTTGCAAAAAGGGGTCTTCAAACCTGAAATTGTTGGTTACTTCCCTAATTAGGCTTCCAAACCAAGTTGCCAACCTCCAATAGCAAGTTCCCAACTCTAGAACAAGTCACCACCTTTCCAAAAGGAAAATACTAGAATCCACGAGGATGCGTCCATGCCAAAATCCCCACGTTTCTAGGATGGGGACGTCCCCAAGACGCGGGGACGTCCCCCTGCTACACCTCCACCGCTGTAATCCCTAGGAGGTTTCCCTCTAAGAGGGGATGTCTCCAGGGCGTCCCTTCAAAAAGCGGGCATCTAGGGGACTCTGCGATGTCCAGGGGATGCCCAGACATCCCTTGACCCCCCAGGAAACGCGCAGGCATCCCTTGCACTAGTGGACGTCAAAAAGGCATTTTTTTAAATTTAAAAATGATTTTGGTTTGTGAGCCCTCTACTCTAACCCTAATTGCTAATGCGTCCCACCCCTACCCCTAGCCCCAAGGCCTCCCAAAAGCTTATAAAAAGCCCTATCCCTCTCATTCCAAATCACACAAAAACTTCATTGAGTGAAGTAGAGAGCTAAAAGTAGAGGCAGCAAGCTAAGAGGGAGAAGTTTGCAAGAGTAAGAGAGCATTAGGACAGAGAAAGTAAGATCAAGAAGAGGATAGAGAAGCTAAGAAGACTCAAGACTCTTCAAGATCATCATTTGAGCCACAATGTAGGCCTTATCACTATGGATTTGATTCTTTGAATTTCTGATTTTTTGTTTCATTTATAAATTGTATTGTTCTTTGATTAATGATTCATTTCTAAATTAAAAATTCGTATAAGTATTTGTGATTCATTCAAATGCTTAAATTTTTAAATCTTCATTCAAATCAAATGCTTAATTTTCAAATTTATTCTGTTTTCTAGGTTGTAGCTTTGTAAATTTTTTTACAATTTCAAGATTAGAATTTAGAAGTCAAATTAGGATTTCATCTTGTGTATCCTCTGCTTCTGCTCTTCGTGCAACTTGAAGTAAGAAAAACAAAGTGAAATCCTTGTTTGACCAAGTATTTACAATTATCAATTTATGACAGCAACAATTAGGTTTTTAAATTTTTAATTATTGCATAAATAATAAATATTTGATATCAATCATAAAATTTGAAAGTCAAATTAGGATCTTAACTTTAGTGTATCCTCTACTTCTGCACTTAGTGTGACCTAAAGTAGGAAAAACAAAAGTGAAGTCCTTGTTTGACAAAAGTTAAGAACAAGAATTCCTATTTGTGTATCCTCTGCTTCTGCGCTTCGTGCCACTTGAAGTAAGAAAAACAAAAAGAAAATCCTTGTGTCTTAATCCCTTGCATTATGCATGGTTTGAATTTTAATTTTTAGATTATAAACTTATAAAAAAATTATCATTTTTCGCAGTGTCATTATGAGTTTTCATAGCATGAATGAGGATGAGGGTCAACCTCAAGGGGTTGAGGTTGAAGCTGTAAGTGAAAATGATTCTGATTATGCCCCTGATGATCCTAGTTTAGAAGCAAGGAGGAGTGACCGTCAAAATCAAACTAGTTCTATTGGAAGTCCAAATTATAGTTGCCCTTCACAAGCCCTACAACAATATGCTAAGGGTCCCTTTGATCCGAAGAAACCTTTAAAACAATTTGCAAGCAAGGTACCATCAAAGCCTAGGACATCTGGGGGCACTAAGAAATAGAAGTATAACATATGTGACCTTGAATGGTTTGGCAGCATGACTAGAACAAATACTCACCTCCTTATTATCGGAGGCAAAGGTGTCGATGTATGTGAAAAGGTGGAAAAAAACCTAAAATTTAGGGCTGAAATATGTAAATTATGGAGTGCTAATAAAAAATCTGAAATATTTAAATGTTAAATTGTTGATGTTCAATGCAATATACGTATTCCTTATACATCTTTTTATAACTAATTTTCAAGTACTATATGTATTTGCATCACTCCCCCGTCATCAACCTGTTGTCCCCAAACTTAGGCCCCCCATCCCAGAAACCTGACCCCCCCATCAAGAAACTCCGTGGAAATATGGAAAATACCAAAAAATTTGAATATTGAAGCTCAATACAACTCCTGTGTGAAGCTGTCCTAAGTTCTGAAATTAAGGGTTTTCATCCCACCATAGAAGGTTTTCATCTTCCATGGTAGAAAGTTAAGCAAGCATGCTCAAACTCATAAAATTTATTCAAAAACATGGTAATCTCTCAAATGATCATCATTCCCTTTCTTATACTCTTCTTTTTCATCAAACCCTTCCCAAAAAGGGGTGCTCCACTTGGAGGGAGAGTTAGAGTAGTTTTAAGAAGATCATGCCTTGTCTTCAATCAGGGTTAAGTTAACCCATGCTCCAAAAATGCCTTTTTAAGTCATAATCAAAAATAGAAAAGGGGTGGCTGACATAAAGTCCCTTAGACATATTATTATTTTAAGTATTTAGGGATACTTTTTATTGTAAATAATAATATTATTCTAATCTCGAAAATGGGGCATTACAAGTGATCATTCAGTTCATGAATGCTTGGAATCCATATGACACAAGGATACATCAATTTTGCCAATTTGAGTGCAAACATGAATTGGCAAAATCTTCTTGCATAATACTAAGGAGATAATGCTCCACTTGATCATGCCAAAAGTTTTTCAGTTTTTTTTCATAAGAATCATTTTCATTAATGTCTTTCGGCCTGCCTAACCAGCCCAAAGACCTAAGGACATTTTCATGCTCAAGGTATGATTTCATAGCTAAAGATGTATGCTTAGCTTCATAGTTGAGTAAAAGTCTCTCCTGCTTCGTTATTTTTAGGAGATATTCTTATTGAAGGTAGATAAGAATGTGTTGCTAGACTTCTAGCCAAATATGATTGTCCAATTTCCTTATGCCCTATCAATAAAATTTGATTTAAAAGGGACAATACCAAGTAGACTTGTAAAAATCTCACTTGGTCAGATAGAGATGGGTGAGTTCGCAAAGAGGTAATCTACTGACGAAAAGCACAGAAGACCCACCTTTCTTCTAAAGAAAAGGAATCAAACTCATAATTCATTAGACCTATTTTATTCATTTGACTAGCTGAATAGTTTCAACTAAATATCTAAAGTAAAGAAATCCCAGGTGTTTCCCTTTTTTGAAATATTGAGAAAAGAAACCATTAAGGGGAGTCAACTTCGATTCAATTTGAGAGATTCATTCTTGTTTCGACAACAATCTCTTCTCTTTCAGAAATAAATCATCTGCTCCGTATTCATACAAAACTCTATTTAAAATTGATTTCAATTTACTACACATTTTGAAAGGCCAAGAAGACCATTTCCAATTTTTGAAATACCAAATTTCCAATATCGGCAATAATCCTATATCATTATAATCCATCTCCATATTTAAATAGTCAAGGAATGTCAACGAGCAACCATACCACAAGAGATTATAATAAAATCTAAGCATTTTAAAAAAATGTATCATTTCTCCTACCTTCATAAATACTCTAAATCTTTGAGAAGCTCGGCATTGCTATAAAACTGAATCAAGCATAAGTGAACTATGTAGGAAACAGAGAAGAAAAACACAATGAAAATACAAAGAAATTTATCATACTCCTAGTCATTTGATACATGGTTTAATTGTACAAATAAACAAACTATGGGCTATTTTGACTCCTATAAACTTGGAGATTGACTCTATTTAGATGAAATGATTTTAACTCCACAAATCTTTACAAATCTAGCCTAATTTCAAAGGCTTTGATTAGGCTAAAGAAACTCTCCCGTTGTCTTAACAACCTTTCCTTGACATTTACCAATAAATTCATGAGCAAAGTGTTGAATGTCTATTGAGAAAACCAAGAAACAAGAGAATATTGTCACAACCCATTTTTTGACATAACTCAGGAAAGACTTTATTTGTCAAATAAATAATATTTTGATTTAATTATCGGTTATGATGCATATCTACTTTTAAATCTTTATGATAAATTATGTGTTTTATTATGCAAATGTGGTTAACATTGCTGGTTTTCAGATTAGTTAAATGTGGTTATGGCATTTACATGCAGATTTGTTAAATGCGTAGTGATAGCACGTATCATATCTTCCACTTAACTTTAATTACTATTTATCATTTTTAATGATGCAAACTAAATACCACTTCCTTTCATGAGGTGGATGTAGGGTAGGCTCCCCCCTCACAGTGGCGACACCTAGAGGGAGAGCATCATCAAGGAGAGGGAGGTAGATGGGAGACAGAAAACTTGATTAGAGAGGAAAGATAACTCTGCACACACCATTGAATTGTATAGTAGTGTCCTTGTTACTAGCTGTCACATGTGTGTTCAATTATTCTTCTTGCATCACCTTTTTGTGTCATACTCGTGTTTCCCTTGATTGGATTGAGGCATGTTTCTTGGTGTCATATTAATTGTTATAGAGCTACGTGCTTTGCAACATATTGAGTTCTTGGGTTGTTATCGTTTTTTGTTGGTCCTAACTTCACTAAATGGTACATGTTGTCAACCTGAAGTTGCACCCTAATCGAAGACATGCTGAAATGACTAATCCTCGTTGCAGTTGAAACAATGGGATCTTCTCACGAGGGTGGGTACCTCAATGATAAGAAGAACCTCCAGAGAAGGTTGGTTCTTGTAAGATGTATCAATGAGGATCTCAACTTCTACGCTACAAACTGTCTGAGGAAAAAGGAAGAAAGAACTTGAAAGGAAATATTAGCTAAAATGGTGATACACCTAATTTGTTTGATCCACTCAAATTGAGCTTCTGAGAACACTGATTCAGACAAGGAAGGCGCATAACTTCAACTCCAATTGATCAATACACAAGTATTTCATGAAAGGTTTAATCTAATGATCTAAGCTTGAGGGAAATGGGAAAAATAGGCCTGATGAAAGACATTAAACAGCCACTAATATCCACTATAAACTCAGCAAAAGACGTTCAAACATAGCACGTGACCTACATAAATGACCAACGAGTAACTAGGTACGAATCTAGATTTGACAAGAAAAAAGGAAAATCTATCACTTAGGCAAATCAATAACAAAAGTACACTATACCAGCTGCTGAAAATTGAAAAAACACAATCCTCTTCTTGATTCTAAAAAAGGTTACAGGACAAACTTTGGCAAAAGATTGTCTTGCCAAAAGAGGGATAATTTAATTGAAGGCTGAAAGCCAACTTATAGAAAAATACAATAGCCAAGAGATGGCGTTGAAAATAGGAGAGAAAGTCAACCTTTCATTAGCCAAGTCAAACTACAGCTGTCCAAAAATCTAAAAATAAAATCTCCTTGTCTTGTGCTTACATGAAAGCTCTTTGTTGTTAGAAAGTGGGCGGTGGCTAAGCTTAGGTTGTTCTTTAGACATCGTGCATGGAATGTTTTGGAATATGGACAGTAGGCTAATTTTGACAAGTCAAACTCTTATCATGCAAAATTGCTACGCCCAGCTCCAAATATGGACTTCCTCTTGAGTTGTGAACATTTGAAAGCATGAAATAAACAAGAGCATGCATGAAATCCACGCCATGCTAAAATTAGAACTCCAACTTGATCCGTTGGAAGCCGAGTTGGAACGTTTGAAAGGGTGAGTTGACCTTGGAGATAAACTTGACTTCAACAACCAGTGAACTGAAGCCTTGACTAGTCAACCATAATTAGCTTTTACTTGCATGGAATTCCATGTTGACTCCGTCTTTTGTTTGTGCATGGGTTTCTCTCAGCCCAACTGTCCGTGATTTCTCTTGGCTAAATTTAGAATTTTGCTTCTTGACCTCTGTCTGTATTTGTCTTTCCACGGACTTTCCCTTCTTACTTATTCCTTTGGCCTAATGTTCATTCTCTTCGGGTCTTTATTATCTCGGACCTCTCCCTTTTGTTTTATTTCTTCAGATAATCCATTGGGCTATTTGCTAAGTCATTTTCCTGTGGATTATGTTCATTCTCTTCGGACTTCGCTTTTGTCTCTCTCTGCCCTCGGACTTTCCTTCAAACAAAAAGTCCAAAGGAATTGTCCATTCTTTTGGATTTTTGTCTTCCCCTTGGCATTATTTTCCACGGACTTTATTCTTCTCTATTTTTTGCGGACTTCCTTTCTGCGGACTTTTTTCCTTTGAATTTTCCCGAAGGGTACCTACCCTTCGGGATCTCTACCTTGTTCCTTTCCAAAGGGCAATTGCCCTTCAGCTTTTCTGAATATCCCTTCGAATGGTCCTTTGAACTTTTCGGATTTTAGCAATGTTTCGAACTTTCTGTAATGGTCTTTTCCCGAAGGGCAAGTGCCCTTCGTGCTTTTTGTAAAGCCCTTAAAATTGTGAGATGAACCTTCCCGAAGGGCAGGTGCCCTTCGGGTTTTTTGCAAACGTCCATGTCGATCCTGAAATGAACCTCCCCGAAGCGAATAACCCTTAAGAAAAAGGCACCCGGGTTTTTTGAAGGGCACCCATGTTTTTTGGAAACGTCCCTTCCGAAGGGTACATTGTTCTTCGGGTTTTTTGACTTGTCCTTTTCTACCTTTCGGATTTTATGGAAGTGTCCTTCGAATATTTTGACTTGTCTTTTGAACTTTTCCGAAGGAATTCCTTTTGGTTTTTTGTCCGAGTCTATTTGCTTGTTCTTCAATGTCTGCAACTTCAAAGTCTTCACTGGCACCTACTTCGGATTCTTCATTGCTTGTTACTTATAAAAAGAGATAAGTCATTCACCCTGAGAAACCCGAAATGCACTATCCTGAGTAATTTGGGTTTCTAAACCCGAATTACTTCTACTGATAAAACTTTCATAAGCAAAGCACTTCTCAAAACCTCAAGAGTAATTCAGGTTTTCCAACCCGGATTACTTTTGTTGATAAAACTTTCATAAGCAAAGCACTTCTCAAAACCCGATTTGCACTGTCAAGAGTAATTCGGGTTTTCCAACCTGGATTACTTTTGCTGAGAGGTTTCAACTGCTGATTACTCATAAAGTGAAATAAGTTGCGTCTCTTGTAAAACCCGAAGACTTCTCCTTCCAAAAACCCGAAGTTTTCTGCTGTGTAAAACCCAAGTCTTGCTTGAATGCCTGCCCTCTCACACTTAGGCAAAATTTTAGTATGTAGGCCAAAAAATGGCCAACAGTACCTTGGGATTAGATGGCAGGCCTAAGCTATGCTATGTAAACTAGTGGCCAACATAAAGCTTAATCATAAGCTTGAGTGATAATATTATTGCATTAAAGCAAAAATGACCGTAGTTGGACTATTAACCTTGTTAAGTTCCTAGCTAGCTGGGATAAGCTTATATTATTTTGGCAGCTAAGTGTATTTGGAACCATATCTTATAAACTTCTAAGGCCATCATAGATAGCACACATATTATTGGGAATTTTAGAAAACCCTGATGGGAAAGGATTTTGTCTCAAACTCAAAGCTAGCTGAGATAGCATATTCCATGCGTATTTTTGTTAGCTTATTTAAAAGCACAAGAACAACCCTAAAAACTGTGGCTTCGAATAGTGAAAAATAAAGAAAACTAGCTCGGATCCTTAAAGGTTAAGGCATATCTGATGAACTGTGGCACAAACCCTGAACCCTTAATTTGGGGGATCCCTTTCTAAAAGAAGGAAGGATTATAGAAAGATGCAGACCTGTAAGTCATGACTGTCATGGAGTTTTGGAAAGAGAATATAGTGCAAGAATATAACATGGAGGAGAAAATGGAAAAGGGTTACCAGTTACTCAGAAGGGAGAAGTCATCCTGAAATGGATTGAAGTTCAAGGAGAGTATTCCTATGGAGGAAGCAGAGAGCTTGAAGTTGGAGCTCGAGGAGGAAACCATAGTCCTCAGCACGGATCCTTCATGCTCCTTCCTATTTGCACTTAATAGGCATGGATCTTTTTACTTCTAAACCCTCTTATCCTATTGTTTTTGAAAGAGATGGCGGGTTGCTTGTTTTATTGTTGTTTCAAAACCCTCCAGATTATGGTATGTTGAATGCCTAGAAGAGTATGAACTTTCTATCCAGCCTGTTAATGCAAAGAATAGATGATTGAATTGAGTGAATACATGAAACAATCATGGGAAACCTCAACCCAGGTTGAAACTTAGAGATCCACCTGTAGGCGGTATTTTGTCTCAGAACGGTGAGTGAAACCCTCAGCACAACTCAGATCTCCTATTCTTTTTATCGCTTGACTTGTGGGAGAAACCCTAGACAAATGGCTGCTTTATCTCCCCTTCCAGACCCAGATATATTGGATGCCTGTAGGTGCTTTATGTGCATACTCGGTTTATTGTGTTGGATGCTTTTGTAAACTGGAACCATGAATGTATATTGTGATTAAATGTGTTATTGTCCTGAACTCGTCATAAGGATGCTGTGGACTGCCTGCTTGGTTTTCAGACCTGAACTAGACCTCATTGTGGGTCAACCCTTTGGCTTGCCTTTAGCAGCACTGTTCAGCTATGAACTAGGAGACAAACTTGAATTCGGTTGAAATTGTTGGATAGCACACAGACATCCAAGCCTGTGCAGTCTAAGACAGACTTCAGACCTGAATGGTATGTTGATATTTGTGTTCACAGGCTGCTTGTTGTTTTGTCTTTTGGTGCGAAGTATGAAATAACCTCCTGCTGAAGAGGTATGACAACTTATGCACCAGAGGTAGGAACTTAGCTTCTCATACCTGCCCTGCAGGGGGTTAAGTGGGTCAAATACTCTCACCGGATGTTGGAATATGCTTTACTAGACCCTTTTGTTTCTTGGCTGCTGCATATTTTGGATAATGGGCCTTACTCTTAAGCCATGAGAGTTTTAGACACTAAGAAGAGGCCTTGTTTCGAAAGGGTTTTGGAATGTGATGATTGTAAGTTGTTTTCCAGCTGAAGTCCAAACTTACTTGGACTGGACTTTGACAGTGGCACTGCGTAGTATCACACCTTGTCTCCCAAGCAAATCTATGTTGGACTCGTGACTTTTTATGTACCTAGTTACACCTGATTTGAGGATGATGATGTAACTTTCTTTGGTAGCATGTACACCAGACATGTAGGTCACTTCAGGTTCTTCAGATCAGAATTATGTTGATATGGCCTGTCTCCTTGTCTCGTGTGGGTGTATATGGATATGCAGTACCCTGTCATTGATGGCTTAAATGTAATGCTAATGGATTTTTGGGCTTGTTTGATTGGCTGTGTATTTCAGGACTGAGCCCTTGTGGTGCTATGATATTGGGTGTAATAGTATTCCAACATACTTTATTACAAAGTATATGGCTGTGCACTTCTGTTATGAACTTAATATGCTAATGCATAATGTGTGGAGTGTCCAAGCTTATATAAATGCACCTAGAAGGAGATTCTGTAGGTACTTGAGGAGCCTGTGGAAACTTGCTCCCACTGCCTCCTCCAGTACCCTCAGACTATTAAAACCTCCATAGTACATACTACCCCAGGCCCTTAAAAAGTCTTATGAATAGATGTAATCAGAAGGTTAGATGAAATTATGCTTAATTTGAACATATTCAGCACTGTTGCAAGATGGAAGACTGCAGTTTTTAGACTAAAACCTTTTCCCTCTGACACTTATATACTGGCTTGAGCCTGCAATCTAGTACAGGGATCGTGAATATGGCTTATAAGTGGATTTATGACCCATTGATATTATCAGCTGAAAACAGCAGGCCCTCCTCGAGAGATTGATAAACTATGAACACGACTCTTGTATAATGTACTTCCATGTTCATTGATGGATTAATAGAAGGTCAATAAAAAAAATGACCTATAACAGCAGACTACTTGTGTTGTGGGAACTGTGCATACCCTGTTTTGTATTATTTTCAAACTGTATAACATTTCTTGGAATGTGTTATGTGATATTGTTTTCAGTTCTTTTCCTAGGGGCAGAAGTATAGATAAAATATTACACCTAGAGGAAATGCCACGAGTATGCCGGTGAAGACAACAGGAACCCAGTTCCCATTGCCTTCCTCGGCATTCTCGTATTACTTCTGCAAAACCTACTTAGTAGGATGTATGGAAGTGGATGTGATAGGACTGATATAGTTGTGCCAAATGAACAATAGATAGGGCTTCACTGTAGTTAGTCAGTGTCTCCCAAACCCTTGTAGTAAGGGTACAGACTGGTGCAAGGTTGTCATCCAGCTCTTAAGTCTTTGGTCAAAGCAGTGATTGTAGTAATCAATTGTCCATTCATTGTACGGTTCTGTCTACTTACGTGTCAGCTATAGTCAATAGATAGTGAGATTCCTCTAGTTCTACTTGACTTGACAGCTTGTGTTAGTGACTTGTACATTATTTGCACATGGTTCTCTGATGCTCTTGCCAGTTGGCTCGTTCTATCTGCCACCCTCGTTGAAGGGTAGGGCCACTCCCAGTTATGGAGGTGTGTAGAAAATTTGTTATGGCTTTGTGGTTGGCGGCAAATCGCCTCGATGATGCTCTCACTCTCCTGATTTCAATTGCTGAGGCAAGGTGGCTCCTTAGTAGCTTGGTACTTGATAGTCACGTTGAGTTTGTATATTAGATCTGCAGCTTATTGTAATTGTGAAGTATTCATATTGAATCAGCAAGATGCTGTAATGCTGCATGTTAGGAGCAGATGTTGTACTTCATCCAGTGGGGCAGGCTCGTTCCCCACATGTACTTCTATTGATGGATTACATGTACTTAGTTTCATATGTGGATGACTACGGATTCAGTTCAATGTATATTGATGTTCATATGTCTTAACGATGTTGCTTAATCCTTGTACTATAAGATGTACTCTGAATTGTACTGGATGATTTACTTTAAAGAGTAGACATGCTCTGTGAATGAACCTGTTAGTAACAATTATTGCTTTATAATCATTTTCCTTTCTTTTTTAGTTTTGTAATGACCTGGGGCATCGACATGGCAAGTCAATGCCCAGACTTTGTCAATTTGGCCAGATAGCACATTGCGAAAAAAAATGCACGTTTTCTGGCGACCAACTAAAGGGGTTGTTACAAATGTTATGAACACAATCCACTTGCAACTAAATTCTAGGATTATTCTGCTACAAATATGATCAGATCTGACCTTATTTGATTTGAAATTGCTACTACAGCATAATTTGGGAAACTGAAATTTAACATAAGGAAACTAAATTCTAAAGACTGTTATGATCCTAATCTAAATCTGCTAATATCACAGAAAATTGTATCTTTATTTATCTTTGGGGACTAAAATATAAAAAATGCTGGAAAGAAACATTAAGATTACTGAACAACATGAAGAACAACATATGAATTCCAACTCGAACAGAGTTGTACTGTGCTAAATATCCTTTCAATGCCTAAATCTAAGCATGGTAGACTCATTTGCAACAGTGAGAGGAACCTCACTGTTCTCAAGGAATAAATTATGCATATGAACAAATACTGTTATTCATACCTCTGTCCAACTTTCTAATTCATTGCTACACAGGATATGATAAAAAAGAATGTTAATTATTGAACAGGCACAGGGAAATAGGTTCAAGAAAAACTTAATAACTTATTATAACTTGATTACTTAATGAAGTTTGAAAAACAATGAGATTAATTAAAAGTAAATTTCAATATGAGATAAGAAAAATATCCATCCAAGCACAAGATGGTGCAATGCAAATTTAAGAAAGTAAACTGGAAATAATTTTCTACTCCTATTCGTCACTTTATGAAGCTTGTTTACATAATCAAGTGTTGCAAGAAAATTGTTAACTAATTCTTTAAGAACCAGTGCCACTAATGCAAAACATTTCTTGAGTGACCCTTGGATTGCACCAGTAGCATGGGCAGTTGAGCAAACACGAGTTAAATATATAAGCAGAGGAAATATGTCATCCACATATCAAGTTTCAAACACGGCCTTCCAGAGATGAGGAAGTTTGAAGATAGAGGATTTCCATTCCTCCCTGTCATTAACAGATAGCCCTTCTGCCCCAAACCATGAACATAGAGCTTCACTAATCATCCATATGTTTGAGCAAAGACATGCAAAGAAGTTCAACTCCAGAATAACATGTTTTTCACCCTAAAATTTTTGTAATGTCCCCATTTTTTGTCCTAGACCCTCGTGGGACCCTTAGCCCATTCTTGTTTCCGATGGCTAAAGGTAGAGGAATGAAAGGGAGCATTGTGGGCCACTTGTAAGGAGTTAATAATGGAAAAAGTACTTTATATTTCTAATTTTGAGTTGAATTATGAAAAACATCTTATGATTCTATCTCACTTAAGTGGCGGGGTTTATAGGTCTTGGACACTTAAGGCCTAAAGTGAAATTAAGAGGATCTTTTAATATTTTAACGAGAAAGGTAACTCTCCCCTCCAATTTTTGGGCGCCACACTTGGAGGAGTGGTATATAAAGGCAAGTAAGGATTTATTTGAAGAATTATGCATTTTTTAATATTGAAAATCTTGTGCAAGTATGTCAAGCTTGAACAAGTGACTTGAGGACGAAAACCTTCAAATGCATCAAAGAGTTTGGGGACAAAATCCTCTATTCTTCTACCAGGGCAACTCTATTCAAGGGTTGTAATTGCGCCATAATTGTGCATAATTATGTGCAAGAGGATCTATAAAGGTGTCTTTGGACACCACCTTCATTAAGAAATTATTGCAAACCCTTCGAAGAGTTGGAAATTCATGATTCGCAGGTCAAAGAGGTGGGCGAACTTGGTTTAAAGAGTTTTTGTTGATTTTGGAAGAATCTAGGACTGTAAATAGAGTTTTTGTAACTTCGACACTACTTTTGAGGGACTTCCCATGAAGGAAAATTTTTTATTCTAATTTTATTTGAAAGCTACTATTTTTGTGATCTAAAAAGAAAAGTAACTCTTCATTCCAATTTTTGGGCGCCACACTTGGAGGAGTGGTATATAAAGGCAAGTAAGGATTCATTTGAAAGATTATGCATTTTTTGATATTGAAAATCTTGTGCAAGTATGTCAAGCTTGAACAAGTGATTTGAGAACAAAAACATCCATTCTTCTACCAAGGCAGTTATATTCAAGGGCGCCATAATTGTATATAATTGTATGCAAGAGGATCTACAAAGGTGTCTTTGGACATCACCTTCATTAATAAATTATTGCAAACCCTTCGGAGAGCTGAAAATTCATGATTTGTTGGTCAAAGAAGTGAGCGAACTTGGTTTAAAGAGTTTTTGTTGATTTTGGAAGAATCTAAGGCTGTAACTAGGATTTTTGTAACTTCGAAACTACTTTTGAAGGACTTCCTATGAAGGGAAAATTCTTATTCTTATTTTGTTTGAAAGCTACGATTTTTGTGATCATTTTGAGCTAACATTTGCATTGAAATTCTCAATATTTCGGAGGATATGAATTTTTGAAGTTTCAACTGATTAAAGCAAATAATAAATTATTGAGGACTGAAAATAAAAGAATTAATTCAAAAAAATATTTGCATAATTTTCCCTAGGGGAGCGACTTGATTTTGGAGGTTGTTTACGTGGTTTGGAGCCATTCCTAGGGTGGCGAATTTGTTGGTTGATTGAATATCTTCCCTTTGATGGCTAATTTGCTTGGAAACATTATTCTAGGGTTTGGAGATATTTTTAGTATTTTATTTTAGCTGGGCGAATTGTGTTGGAGTGGTTTGCAGGTTTTTAGGGTCATTCAATGCCCTAGAAGAGATTATTTATAATATTTTTTCAGGTGGGATGAATTTCTTTAACGAAAATTTGCAGGGGTTTAGGGTGCGTTTAGGCCCTAAACAATTGGGCAAATATTACTATAATTATTTGTGAATTTTCTGATAATAATTTCATCAATTTTGATGTTGATTTGAGGGGTGAACAAGTCCAATTTCTCAATTTATTTAAGGCTGGAATATTCTGCATATGGGCGATTTGCTTGACTAGTGTTTGATCACATTGGAGGCCCTAATCTTTGATGACTTATGGTTGATATGCTTGTCGTGATTTTATGTGAATTGCATCTACAATTTGTGAATGATTTTGCAAGGGTTTGTGGTGATTTGAACAAAGGAACAGCTGCTGCGTTTTATGATAAAAATCAGAATTGTGGAAAGACAGAATCAGTCAATGACCATCGTCTATTACAGCGAAACAAGGTATTTATTGCGGCCACTTATTCAAGATTTTTTTAATAGTTTCTTTGCATATTTGGAGTGGAAATAAAGCAATATTGTTGGAATAGTTTATGTACCTAAGGTTTGCTGATTTTAATTTCAGAAATTCAGATATAAATTGAAGATTTATTAGATTTTATGTAAAACCCTTGTTTGGGTCATATGTCCCAATTTGGGGGCATTACAACTTTATTATTGAAGTTATCGTATCTTTTGTTTTAAGAACATGGCTGAGATGTTAATAACTCTAAGCGTGTCAAATTGGATGGGCGTAAGTGGTAAATCATCGGGGCTTTTGTAGCAGAGCCCCGGGTTCAAATTCCCAGAGGACTTATTGTTTAAATTGGGAATGATACCGCATCCAGCTTCGAGTAGGTACTGGCATCTAAGACTAAGGTTACGCTGCAGGTCAGAAGAGATAGCCTCACTCATCTCATCTGACACTAAGATTGCCCCACAAGCGTAATTCACCAATTAAAAATCTATAAACACAAATATTATAACCAAATTATAAATATGAGCAAAGATTTATAGTTTAATAGCAATCTCCAATATGTAGTTCAATTTACCAGCTGAGGCGGCCGCAATAGATGAGAAGAGAACTGCCACCTTTGCTAGGAGGATAGTTTATCCCAAATTTTGAACGGGATCAAATTTAGTGCAATGCGTACAATGTTGGAAGAATAATCCACACTGGCCGACAAAGGGTCGATAGAGTGATAGAGCACCCCTGGCATGTTAATGGGCAGGTCCTAGGTTCGAATCGTAATAGGAAATTGAAACAAAGTACCTGTATTTTAAGTCCCTAAAGTGACGCTCCTCCTGCCATTGGAGCCTCTGGCAATCCATCCATTGGAGATCTTGCTGGCGCCATTGTTGATCTTGGCTGTGCCATTCTTCTTCTTCGTCGCGCCACGCAGTGTTGATGCTTCTGTCCAATGCACTCACCACTGCCTGTGCCACGTCCACACAGTTACTTGCCATCTTTACATGGATTCTTGGTTTCTGCACTGATCATGTGTTTATTCTCAATGCTTATATTATTTAGTAGAAGGGTGGATTATAAGATTTGTTTGGCAACTGCTGTAAAGTGTCGGAGTGGGAGAGGATTTAAACAAGTTTTCTCCAACCACCAAGTAACATCCCATGCTCCTTTCTACATTCAGATTGATTGCTGCTTCATGCTTAGTGTTTTTCAGGTAGTTTTAATCCTTATATTTTCTGAGAAGTTCGGAAATCCGGGATTGTGTCACTTAGAAGCGGCGCACTGAAGCAATATCAGGTACTTATTTGGTGTTACTTTCAGCAGCAGTTACCCCCAGAGCATTTTTATCCGAAATTGCCAATTTGGGGAGTCACGCCTAATGTTTTTAAATATTTATTTTCTCGTTATTTTATAAATAAGTTAAGGTTTGAAAGCTATCTTATCTGGGTAGTAAGAGTAATCTGATCACTGAACTTTAAAGCTTTAGAGGGGATACTGAATAAGGTATAAAAGGGTTAATAGGGGATAAAGCCAGATATGGATGGGATGGGATGCTAGAAGGATATTAAAATGGAGTTTGCAAGTTTTAATAATGTATATCAAAAATAATAGGAATATTAATGTAATTATTAAAAAATTATTTTTAAAGTAATAAATATAATATTATTATTCATTAAAATAATAAAAAAAATTGTTTAAATTTTTTATTACATTGTTAGTGTTTTTCATAGTAAATGTTTTTTAAAGAAGTTGATTGTTGGTACATTATGATGCAATATTTAATGTAAGGAATTTTCGTATTATTTTATTTTGTCTTGTTTATCTGTTATAGCACAAGTAGTAATTGCTTGGTTATGTGGGAAATAAATATAAGCATAAGGAAATATTTGTTATTTATTGTTTTTTTGAAATCAGGGGCAGGGTGATAATGTTGCATTGTGCATTGTAGCGTAAGGTATGCATTGATCTCACAGAATTTTTCCTTTCCAACTATTTCTCTCCAATAATATTTGATGTCGTTGCTTTTCGATTTTGTGCTTTCTATTTTACTAATGGAAAGAGTTTGAATGTGAGACAACAATACACACAGAAGTGTATAGGTAAGGAGTGGTATTTTGTCACAACAGATTTTTTCCTCTTTTTTCAGTGTTTCATGCATTGTTGTGCTATCTTACTTTGAATTTTGTTTGATTGGCTTAACGAGCTTTGTGCATATGGCTAGAAGATTTGATATAGTGCAAAGTTCACAATTATTCTCACTTTTGGTGTATGAGTATATTTTTTCATTGTCATTGTTCTACAGGGGAACTATATAGTTTTTGTTGCCATTATCAGGTTTGAACTCATGTAGTTAATTCATTTTTATTTTCATTATTAAGTGTGTTGATTATTATTCTCTTTCCCTTATTTGAGTTAAGTGGGATAACAAAATAATATATAAGTGTCTTAATAATTTTTGTATTGCAATAGAGTGGACATAATCAATGGTTCATCATATGATAATTTATTTTATATGTTGCTAGTTGAATAGCTATAGCACATGTTTTCAAATATATTATATTTTTGGGTTTTCAAAAAATCTTTACCAAAGATTATCACTTCATGGTTACATCTCAAGTCAAACTAAATGTAATTTCCACTTGTTTTAAAACTAATAAATTTAAAATAGTTGATGAAAAACAACCACTGCTTGAGCTTTAAAATGGAATTTCAACAAATTATAGATCACGTGATCATTTTTATAATACAAATTGATTTCATATTTTTGAAAATATAGATTACATCAATTTGTTTGTATTTTAACATTTATAATCACTTATGTGGTGTGTGTACTATTACAGACCGAAAAAGCTTTGATGATGCTAAAAAATACAAGGTTGTCCCATCTATACAAATTCCCCAATTTGATTGTTTGTTAATCTATTTTTTATCAAATTAAAGAATATGTTTGTATCAAGAGTGTAGTAGATTTCTAATTCTCTTAGAATTCATCTCTATTTTTTCATTTTGTAGGGTGCTTCTAAATGCCTCATATATGTGTCATATTTTACAGATTTTTAATATAAAATATACATTTACATTTGTTAGGTTTTGTTGATGAGTTTTTGTTCACGAAGAAGCTAGCCACAAGTGTGCAATTGCTTCGACATCGCGTCATAACATGGCTAACATACATTTGCATTTCTTATCCTCTCTTGTGTAATTTTTTATATGCAAAAAGTTCACCAATAAAATTACATATCAGTTCATAGACTTATTTCAGTTTAAATTTTTAAGTATTAAGATTAAATGCACTCTTTTAAAATTTACACTCAATCCATTGGTTTAAATGAATTTATAAATGTTTGTTATAATTTTATAAACAGTGAGTTAGATCAAATTGCAAATCAGCTCAAGCACTGGTTTAGTTTAGTTTTGTGGCTATTAGGAATGAATACACACTTTTAGTTTTTCATCAAAATGCCCACGTTTGTGCCTTCTAATTTATTAAGTCATTCTTTTGGGAGACTTAAAAGGTTTTTATTTGGAACCTATCAGGGGCCGGCATGTCATTGAGATTTTGTAGTTTAATTTTACAAGGTATAAGAACCGATATCCACAAGTTCTTCCTTCAAATGAATTTATTTGAATGTTATGTATTGAGAAACTTTCAATGTTATGTATTGAGCAACTAAATGTATTTTTACATAAGAATGAATTTTGTTACCGAAATGAATATCAAATATCATGATTTTAGAGACATTTTCATGTTGTTATAATTTTTTAATCTTGATTTTAGAGACAACGTTAAAAGAGTATATTAAAACTTTAATGCTAGATTGTTTATATTGATTGTTATCATACCAAAAAAAATCTGTAACTTTTTTATTTGTCTTTTTTTTCTTTGTCATGATTTTAAGTTCTTAGAACTAAATATTTATCCCTCTTTATTTCTAGGCTATTAATGTAATATTGAATTCAAGCATGGTTTATAATTTTAATTATGTGGATGATAACTTTTACAAGCCTTAGATGCTAGTTTCTATAGGTTATTTTATAATTTTGATTATTTTCATGTGAAAATGTTTCGGCCAAGCAAGAGCATATATCATGCGCTTTAAATTATTAAAGTTATGATTGTTTGGAAAACTTAAAAATGTGATTTATATTTTTAATAAATTTGTAGTGTTTCTTTGATTCTAATTCATGTGTTAAATCTGTTTAATTGCTATATACTTTTTTTAAAATATTCTTTCTCAATCTTGTTACACTACTCTTAAAACATTAATATGTATGTCTTAAGTACTTCATGAATTTAATTAATGTTTTTATTTTATAGGTCGCACAATCATTTTTATAATGCACAATGATTTTTGAAAACATAGGTTGCATCAATTTGTTTGTATTTTGATTTTTATAGTCACTTATGTGGTGTGCATACTATTATATTTAGATCGAAAAATTGGAAGCATTATCCATCATTATAGAGAATGAAAGGTTGTCCCAACTATGCAGATTCCTTGTTCTGATTATTTATTAATCTACATTTTATTAAGAGTGTAAAGAATATGTTTGTATCAAGAGTGTAGCAAGTTTCTAATTCTTTTATAGTTCATATTTACTTTTTCATTTTGCAGGGTGCTTCTAAATGCTTCATCTATGTGCCATATTTTATAGTTTTTAAATGTACAATGTACATTTGCATTTGTTAGGCTTTGTTGTTGTGAGTTTTTGTTCACAAAGAAGCTACCCACAAGTGTGTAGTTGTTTTGACGTCACATCATAATATAGTTAACATACATTTTCATTTCTTACCCTATATTGTTGTGAAAGTTTTTGTATGCAAAGACGTTCACCGATGAAATTGCAATCAGTTCATAGACTTATTTCAGTTTATATTTTTAAATATTAAAAATCGATATACTCTTTTAAAATTTACACACAATCCCTTGGTTTAAAGTTTTAAATGTTGCAGAAACAATGACTTTGATTAAATTGTAGATCAACTAATGGACAGCTTTCAGTTTAGTTTTGTATCTATTAGGAATGGATACCCACCTTCAAATTTTTAACAGAATTCTCTGGTTTGTGCCTTCTAATTTATTGTTAAAGCATTGATTGGGAAACTTAAAAGGTTTTTCTTTAAAACAAATTATGGGTGAACATGTCGTCGACATTTTGCAATTTAACTTTACAAGGTATAAAAAATATAAAAACGAATATCCATGAATACCTTCTTAAAATAAATTTATTTGAATGCTATGTACTGAAAAACTAAATGTATTTGTACATATAAAAAAAATTCGTTACCATAGATGAATATCAAATATTATAATGTTAGTGACATTTTCATATTGTTATAATTTTTTAATATTGATTTTGGAGACAACACTAAAAGAGCATATTAAAATTTCAATGCTAGACTATTTATAATGAATGTCATCACTCGTCAATATGCCATTTTTCATTTGTAATTTTTTCCTATGTCATGATTATAAGTTTATGGAACCAAATATTTATCCTCTTTAGGCAATTGATGTAATATTTAATTCAAGCATGGTTTATAATTTTAAT
>JARHVA010007989.1:505000-570000 GCA_037957365.1 Torreya grandis | reverse complement strand
ATATACCACATATGATATGAGTTATCATGCCATGTCCCATAAGTAAAACTAGAGTTAAAAAACAATGTGATATGCACTATGTCTATAATCTGCTATCTAGTCTTGTAACTGTGGTCATGTTGTATGAAGCTGTATATATGAGATTGTTTTAGTGCACATGTCCCCAAATATAATATCTGGTCTAAATCTATATTAAAGTCACTATGAATCCATATAATCTAAACTACTATATCTAAATAGTCTTTGTATCTTTAAAATGAAGGTATGTCCCTTTGAATGTCCTAAGTAATGTTGAATGACCCATGTAATCTAAAATCACATTATCTCTAACTAGTTTATGTATATGTGAATTGAAGGTATGCCACTCTGAATGTCCTGATTAATGTTGAGTGACCCATGTAATCTAAATCACTATATATTTCGACCAATCAGAGCTAAATTTGATAATATGAATACTAGAGGTGTATGAATCATGGTGTATCCACCTATGAGAGTGCGATAGGTATGGTGGGTAGCTATAGGAATAGGAATACTAGGAATGATGCCCCCTGTTGGGGATAGGGATGATATTTCATCATAGAGGAGTTTGAAATAAAAGTGATGACTAGTGTTAGAATGATAGAAACAAGGTTGGTATAGTTTGAATTGATTGACAAGTTACTTGATTGATTAGAATCGTGAGTTGTTAAAATTGGAATAAGTTCTAATTGATGATGATCAAGGCATGTGCCTGGGTGTAATAGAAATGTGGAGATGCACATGTTATAGTAGGCAAATGAAATAATATGAGAGCAAGGTTTTACTTGATGTCTAAGGTATCATTATCACAATTTCATGGAATAAAATGGTTTATAAAATGGAGCTACATGGTTTTAATTATGGGTAAAATGTTTTTTTTTTACTTTGAATGAGAAATTTATTTGATATAGGAGAATTGGATTGATTTATTGATTCATTTGCACATTCATTAGTTTGAAATATGGAGTTCTAGAGTGAGAGTTATGTCAAAGAAATGAGACCAAGTTGAGGTTGGAGAGGAGGTTACCCTAGTAAGTAGCTAAAACGTGTGATTTTTACCTATTTAGAAGCCTATTTTTGATGTTTTAAAGCCATTTCAAAGTGTTTTAGAAAATTCCACTAGTTTCAATGCTCCTATCTAGGAGTTAGCACTATTGTCTAGTATGCAAAACCACTATCTAAGTTTTGGTGTTGTTGTTCAACACTAGCAACAATTTTACAGTGTTGTTTTCCATTAGGGATAGTTTTTGAGTTTCCTAATTGTTTCATGTTAGTGTGTAGCTTATTTATTGTTCTTGGAATGGTTGACCAATATATATATATAATATATATATATATATATATATATATATATATATATATATATGTATGTATGTATGTATGTATGTATGTTATTTTCTAGTGTTTTGTAGGGTGAGGTATAGATGAGGGAGTTTCATAGAGTCCAACTGATGAAGACACTGAGATTGTTACCTTTGTCATCTGATGAGAGAGATGTGATTAATAGAGTAGGGTTGGGTCATGTGTGTGACCTAGGCACTATGCAGTGGGATAGATATCTAATTTGCACTTTATGTGAAGGGTGGAATGTAGATACATGTACTTTTTAGCTTTCCACTAGAGAGATTATGATTACTCTAGAGGATGTGTACCATATTTTATATTTGTTGATTAGTGAACGGTGTGTGAATTTGTAGGATGACATGGGTGCTAATGTTATTGATCGTGTATCATTGTGCCTTCAGACATACATTAGAGAGATAGGTGACGGTGATGTATTACTATTAGATATAATGCAATCTGAGTGTTACACATCTATAGAAGTGGTTAGCCATGTTGTTGTCTTCATTTGTTTTTATGGATAGGAGTAGTTGTTAATTACATATAGGATATATAGGATTATGCACAGTATAGAGGTATATTATATTGTGTTCTCATGGGGTAGGACTATCCTTTCTCACTTATATAGTGATATTTATAGGTTTACTCAGGAGGCAGTTCACTGTTGGTGTGAGTGTGACTACTTTATTGAATTATTGGGATTATGAGCACATCCCAGTTGTATGGCTGATAGGATTACCAAAGGAGAGATAGGCACCTCTCCAACTATTTAATTAGTGATGGATGAGTATGTTGGATATTTATTATCCTAGGATAGATCATTATAGATGAGTTTTAGATAGATTGGTGGCTAAGGATATTATATCAAGGCCCTATAGAGGATTCCCTATGTGGCTTGAAGATAGGGTGAAATTAATCATATATGAGGGTTAGTTGTTGGTTACATGACCATTGGGTTGGACTGTATGAATGATTTTTGTATGAGAGTATGACTAGATAGTTTGGGGTACCACAAGACATGCCCCCTACAATATGTGTGTGGGTGAATAGTGCATGGACATAGTAAGGGCAAGAGCTCGTGAGAGGCATGTTGAGGTTGAGTTACCACCATAACCTTTGGATGCATGAAACATGACTATAGATATTCCTGATGTAGATGATGTTGGACGTACGAAGGCATATGTCACATGTTGGATGAGGTATTTGTGGGATCTATTGTATCTTATTGATGGAAGGGATGTCCCCAAGTATGAGGATCTCACTCTGATCCAGATGATGGGAAGTAAGCATTGATTATATTTTAATTTTTTACAAGTTTGTGCTTGTTTTTTCTTGTTTAATATATATAATGCGTTGTTGTACTTTTTACATATAGGTAGAGTGGGGGTGCTTAGGATGAAGCACCTACTAGGGGATGAGGTGGAGGTTTATGGGTTATGGGAGACCATCATTAAGTTGACACTATAAGAGCTTACACTGCATGTTTCTGATGATGTAGTGGAGGAGGGTTTGATAGAGTGACCAATATTTATAGTTGGTGTTTATTCTAATTTATTTAATAGAGATACTATATCAATAGCTACATATTCTAGGAGAGAGAGAGAGAGAGAGAGAGAGAGAGCGAGAGAGAGAGAGAGGAGAGAGAGAGAGAGAGAGAGAGAGAGAGAGAGAGAGAGAGAGAGAGAGAGAGAGAGTCACATTGAAGAAAATTGTCACTAATAAGAGGTTCACTTGGAAGTGCATGAATAATTTATTCATTTGGTTCATTATGAAAAGGAGAATGAGTTGAGAAGTATCTTTCCCATATATCAAAATTATTTTCTTTAGAAGAAGAAATAAAAGAGATAGGTTTGAGAGAAGAAGATGCATCTACTTTTGATTCACTATAAATGTCACGTATATCATCATATTAGTCATTACAAAAATACTAGTTATCTTTATTGTAAATAAAATCATTTTCCATTTTTTTAGCTAATGTGCAATTTTACAAATATGTCCATTCATTGTCATAATTGAGAGAAAATTTTAAAACTGATTTGTGGAATGAGAGGGAGGAAGTTCCTTAGTGGCCATTTTATTTATTTTACCAAAGAATATATGTAAAATTAATATGAATCAAATGAATACAAAAATAAACTACTGAAATAAATATTTTTAAAGTCCATTCGACAAAGTAAATAATTTGCAAAAATTTCAAACTACTTTTATAAAATTGGTAAGGGAGAAAAACATGGGGTTTGAGGACCCAAGTTTCAAAATCTAGGGTTTTGAGCTATGGTTTGAGAATTTTTTGAAAATTATACCAATAATTTAAATTATAAAAATTAATTTGAATTGAATAAATTCACAAGAATTAATACAAAAATAATAAATTTGAGATTAAATTTTTGCACAAGAAAACTGCTAATATTGAAAATTTGTAAATAATTTTGATAAAGTAAATACTTTAAAAAACATTCCAAAATATTTTTCTAAAATTTGCAATGAAGGAAGGCTTGGGTTTGAGGACCTAGTTTGGAAATCTAGGGTTTTGAGCTAAGATTTTACAATTTTTAAAAATTATGCCAATAATTTAAATTTTAAAAATAGTTTTGATTAGGATAAATGTTAAAATTTTTATACAAAAATAAAAAATTTGAAATTAAAATTTTACTAAAAAATATGGAGGAAAAACCCTAAGGGTGCCTATGGTTTTAGATTTGATCAATGTAATTCAGGTTCACCAAATGTTTTTTTTTTTTATAGGAAACTAGTGTTTAGTTCTTAAATATTAAGTGGTTTGGAGTAAGGGGAGAAATCAAGTTTGATATGGTAAAATACATATTTTTATCAAGTAATTTATAAGAAGAAAAGAAATAAACTTATCTAAAAATGGACTAAAATGGATAATTTAGGAGCTGGAAATTGATGTGTAAGACTGGGACACTATCATGAATCTGTATCTAGACTTCATTTTATTATTGGACAAGAGCACCAAAATTGTAAAACAGTGGCACCAATATTTTATTCCACCTCAATTTTTGTTATCATAAGGATAATGAACTTTTAGGGTTTTGTTTTTTATGTCTGTATGAGCTTGTTTTACAAAATTTTAGAGGCTGGAAGTCAATAAATCTCACTGTAGGTTGATTTCAATCTATAAACCATGTATTTGTCTACACACATGCAAAAATAAATTCATCAAAAGCAAAAGGAAAAAAACTATGTTAGGTGAAGAATGATCACATGATCTAGAACCCTTGTTATCCTAATAACTACCTACATTAACCCTCAAGTGAGGGTCTCAGATCAAATGTAGTTCTCCCTTAGGGAACATGCATAATCAATGTTGCATGGTAAATGCAAGAATGACTTTCACCTAAGAACTTCCTTAATCAAACATGTAATTCTGTGTGATGTAAAATTCTAAGCTATATTATTGAATAATTTTTATTATGTAATGTGCCAAAGTAGCAAGTGCTAGATATAAAATGCCTTGTGAAGTCCTTTATATAGGAGACTCTTTGTTTTGAATTTGGGGATTGTTTTTCACATTCGTTGACATCAAAAATAAAAATAAAACTTAAGAGAGGTGGTAAAAAGGG
The DNA here is from genome assembly GCA_037957365.1 of Torreya grandis. Lineage (NCBI taxonomy): Eukaryota > Viridiplantae > Streptophyta > Pinopsida > Cupressales > Taxaceae > Torreya > Torreya grandis. Next base: position 565,057 of record JARHVA010007989.1, on the reverse strand, counting down.
TTTAGGACCCGTTAAGCAAGAGAAAAACACCATTGGATAATAACACTAAAAATAATAGGAGCATTGTGCATTGTAGTACTATAGAATTCTATTATCCAGGACTCAAAAACATAGGCTAGAACTGACATAGACCATGGCTGGTGAAACCTGGAGGTATAAGTCAGTTGACTAGGATAATAGAGAGGTGATAAAACTAATAAACAATATTAAGATAAGTAAAACAAAGACATCGCTAATGTGAACAAGGCTCATATTCTCTAGCCAGAGACTCCTATGAAAGGACTTTGAAAAGCAATGATAGGTGTGGTTGCTTGAATAATTTAGGGTGTATACAAGGAGAAACACATTTTCACAAGTAATACTAAATTAAAAAATATATCCAAAGTAATAATGATATTTATGTTTGGCCTACTTTTGAATACCAACTAAAGCATTGAATACATTGTAGGGAAGATGATGATATTTACCTAAAATTGGATGCTGATAATGTGGTTTGAAAAGTTAAGATTCAATATTGGAAACCTCAAAGCAAAAAATAAGATACAAAATTGTAAAAGGATTATCTAATTATGAATAAAACACTGACAAAATTAGATGAAATCAAATATGAGTCAATTATGGATACCATCATCTAGACATGGACAATAGAAAACTGTGCAAAGGAGGATTGACTATGATACATTATAAATGGCATGAGGCCATGAAATAATGTCACTAAATGCTTCAATAGGGTATCGAATATTAGCTTGGTGAAACTACTGTGGATTATAAATAAATATGTGATATAAACTTACCCTAGGATGTGGGGGTTTTCAAATTTATATTACAAAGCACAATCTAATAATACCTTATAATTTTAATATTGTTTAATATTAATGTAAGATTGATATTCATTTATTTGATTTATATGTCATACATTTAGAAATATGTCATGTTCTTAATAATTTATTATTGCTAATTACCAAGGAGGGGGAGATTATAATTAATTTCAAATTTATTATTTTCCCTTATTTGTCAAATAAGGAATATATTAATATTATTACTTAATTAAGTAATAGAAATATTTTTCAAATTAAAATTAGCATCATTATAATTAAGATTAGGGGAGATGCACTAGTAACGATGCACCATATGTTTGGGTATTCAATATTATTTATGTGTATTTTTAGTATACAACATAATTCTATAGTGATAAAAATAGTAATAGGGATATGAAGCATTGATCCATAAGCTAATTATATCATGTTTAGGATTATGTGATTTTAATGTATTTTTAAATTTAACCCTCCTTATCACACGATATTTATGTTGATGTGAAATCATTTTGACCACATGAAAAAAAATCAGGAGAGGATAAAGACTTGGAATTTAGCCAAAAAAAAATGGTAAAGGTCAATGGTGTAGATGTATATGGATGTGGTAGTCTCTCACCATCTCAAATTCATGAAGTCACACAAATCTTAACTGATTTTTTTCAAATATTGTAGATCCATTAAAAAATTTTACTTGCTTTAACTTTTCTTCACATCACTTCTACAATATAGATGATAAATAAATACAATAAATTTAAAAAATTTAAAAATACCATACATCAATTTTAAATGGTTTAAAACATTGAAGAGTACACATGGAAATCAACAGAATTCCATGAGTCGCATGGTTATCTCAGTCTCTTTTTTATCAAGGTGGCCTCAAATAATTATGTGGATCCATTCGAACATTAAATCTACTTTATATCTCCATATGCATGATTTTTCCTGCACACAAACTGACATATGGTGATCTACCATGAAAACCAATAAATAACATCTAATGTTTTTTAAAAATGTGATAATAAAGTGAGACATGTGGTTATTCGAATTCAATAATGGGATCATATAGTCATGCACTCTCCATCTCTCCATATGTTCTCTTTTTCATATATGCAATATATCAACATATCATGATCATATCATAAAAATAAATAATGTAGATACAATCTCTTAAACAAACTTATGATAACAAAGTAAATACACGTGGTGATTAGAATAGTGTCATGGGGTCATAGAGTCAAATATTTTCATTGATCACATCTTAAATTTAAATTATTAAACCATATGTCAATCCATACCTTTATATTTTAGGTGATTTAGGATAGAAGTACATAATTCTAGGGAAATTTTTGACATTACGATTTGTAAGAAGTGTGCAGTGGTAGTTAAAGTTATCTAAAATGGTAGATCTAAGTTAAGGCATGCAAACATGAGATCAAGAGCTAGGGAAAATACAAATTCCAATACAAAGAATAATGATTGTCAGGGGATCTGTAGCTCTACCAATTAGAGCACAATTGATTACTTTCTTATATGCAATTAAACACGGAATTATACTAGAATGATAAAGTAGCTAGAAACTTGAGACAACAAAGAATTTGAGAGACAATACAAACTCTTGTATTAAATACTACTAGAAGAAAATACAATAAGGAAGATGCCACTTCTTCCTCCACCTCAAAGGCTTGCCACACCTCAAGACCTTCTTCCCTCTCTCTCTTGCTCAACACAACAACTCTAAACCCTAAGTTGCTATCCCTCCTTGAATGCTTCAGCTGATCTCCTTGACCTTACACCTATAGATCTCCTTGACCTTGCTAGCTTCAATGCTTTTACTTGCCTTGGAATAAAATTACAATACATGCCTTATGGGTCTTTAAATAGGATCCCATGCTTACAAAAATAGAACTCTAACTACTAAAATTAGACACACAGCCTGCGACTTAAATTAGCCCCTTAGCATGCAAACACTCGGTTCAACTAACTAACTGTTCGTGCAATGAACAGTTCTAGACCACACAGGCTACCGACACCGGTCCCTGCTTGTCTGGTGCTGCCGACGTCGGCTGACTCCCTGCCATCACCGGTCTCCTTCTCCACTGCATCTGACCGACGTCGATCATACTACCGATGCCGGTTGCTCTGGTTCTTCAACATCCTTCCTTGTGTCTGCAAATAGTTGAAGCTTTTAGCTCCACACCTTAACAATCTCTCACTTGGAGATAAATAGCTGCAACTTGTACCTGTACCTGTACACCATCTATTATGTTCCTTAGGCTCTGTATCCCTCTTCAATGTCACTCTTGAAGACCAACCACCACGTAAACCTGTGATGCAATACCTGTATCTTATGCCACAAGAATTTTGCTGCTCCCATATTCTCCATGACATACTTCTAAACCAACTCTACCCTTAGCTCAGAAAACTCCCTATATATGAAACCCTGCAACAAGTAACACAATACAGTAACAGGATAATGTAGCTAATATTATCTAACCTAGTAAAGATAAAATACAATGGTCAAACCTCCATTGTTCTGCAGCATAATCAAGACCATATACCATAGCCTTCTGTCTCATGTGTCCATCCACTCTCTTCTCTAAAACGGGAATTCATCCCTTTATCCAGTGCTTTCTTCCAGCTGATAACACTACCAACAAATACCTGTTTGGTTCTCCAAGGACTCACACTCTTCATCCATGCCAAGCTCCCACTGTTTCTGGATTCTATCTGCATTACTTCTTCCATCTTCCTAGTTCATGACTATCAATAAGCAATATAAAGAAGTTAAACAATGAATATGAGGTTCACATACCTTTCCTGACCTCCACATGGGTGTTTGAGACTTATTGATTCACCCAACATCCGTTTCAGTGACCGATCTAAGCCATCTCCCAGTCTGCTCCCGATTGATGTTAGTTCCCTGCACTGATCCTGACTACCGATGTCGTTTCCCTGGCCGACACCGGTGTCCCTCCTGTCAACGTCGGTCCTTATGACCGACGTCAGACTTCTCCTATCTGACCTACTGACCCTGCTGGTCTGCACATGATCGATGTCGGTATCTGGATGACTGACGTCGGTGCCAAGCTACCGACATCAGTGTCTGTGTGTTCCTGTAAGTGATGAAATATTCATCTGTGAGCTCTTCTTGGATCAAACCTCTGTCCATGCTGACCTGCCCAGACTTATTCAGCCCCTGTGACTGATCTCTGTCCTTCATCTCCTCCAAAAACACCAAGGCTTCTTTGTTCCTGTCAAAAGCATCAAATTTCCTCTTTCTGCAATGAACTGTATTTATACTTTCCAAATTTGAACGCATACCTTTTGAATCAAGAACTTCCATTCCCTTCCTGTTCTTGTGACCAAGCCTATTAGGCCACATATTCGAATCTACACCAGAAGTGGAATCAGTAATACAAGTAGACAGATAAAGAGTATCTACTTTCTTACCTCTTGCTAGAACAAGTGCTCCCTTGGTAACCTTCCAAGAATCTGCTATGAGGGTTATTGTGCATCTCTCATCTCCCAACCTTCCTACAGAAATCAGACTCTGCTTCAGAATTGGAACATGCATGACCTCTTTCAACACCCACGTGTTGTCAATATGCAATTTTAGCTGCACTTTCCCTTTGCCAACTATCTGACAAGGCGTACCATCCCCTAAATAAAGAACTCCAAAGTCTCCCTGTTCATACTCGTAGAACAAATCTCTGTTTGGGGATGCATGAAAAGATGAACTAGAATCTAAAATCCATGATCCTACCTGACTATCTGAAGAAAGTATGAGAGCATCCTGCATCACAATATTTGCATCATTTGCTTCTTCCATACCTGCATGTTGATTCTCTTTATCTCCCAACCAACACTCCTTTGTATGTCCTTTCTTTCCACAAAACCAGCAGGTAATACCTTTGGACTCGGATCTCCTTCTCGACCTTGATTTCCCTTGCTCAAACTTCTCCCTTTGCCTTTCCCTACTTTCTGCACTTAGAGCATTCCCTGATGATTCGCCTATGCTTCTCCTACGTATTTCTTCATTCAAGATCACACTCACAACATCATCAACTTTTAAGATTTTAGAAGCAGATGCAGAATTACTTACTGCCATAACCATACCGTCCCAACTTTCAGGCAAAGAACATAAAATCAAGAGAGCCTTTACCTCATCATCAAAAACAATATTGACTAAAGCTAATTGGTTCACCAAACCATGGAAATCACTAAGATGAGTATGTACCGATCCACCTTCCTGTATTTGCAAAGTAAATAGCTACTTCATAAGATATACCTTGTTAGAAGCCGAGGGCTTTTCGTATAAATTTGCCAAGGAGTTTATCAACTCTTTCGTTGTCTTGCACTGTGATAAGCTGGAAATCACAGATGATGCAAAGCTCAACCTTATGGAATCGAGAGCCTTCCAATCAAGAACGTTCCATTCTTCATCCTTCATATCTGTGGGCTTGCATGCAACCCCACCCAACGGTAAGTACAAATCCTTCTGATACAGATAGTCCTCAATCTGCATCCTCCAATGTTGATAATTCTTGCCGTTAAACTTCTCCATTTGTAGCCTGCTTTCTTCTACCATTGCTGAACTCCCACTCAATCAAAAAACCCTGTGAATAACCTGTAATCAAAAACAATACCCTGCTTCCTGCAAACCGTAGCTCTGATACCACTTGTCAGGGGATCTGTAGCTCTACCAATTAGAGCATAATTGATTACTTTCTTATATGCAATTAAACACAAAATTATACCAGAATGATAAAGTAGCTAGAAACTTGAGACAGCAAAGAATTTGAGAGACAATTCACACTCTTGTATTAAATACTACTAGAAGAAAATACAATAAGGAAGATGCCACTTCTTCCTCCACCTCAAAGGCTTGCCACACCTCAAGACCTTCTTCCCTCTCTCTCTTGCTCAACACAACAACTCTAAAGCCTGAGTTGCTATCCCTCCTTGAATGCTTTAGCTGATCTCCTTGACCTTACACCTGTAGATCTCCTTGACCTTGCTAGCTTCAATGCTTTTACTTGCCTTGGAATAAAATTACAATACAAGCCTTATGTGTCTTTAAATAGGATCCCATGCTTACAAAAATAGAACTCTAACTACTAAAATTAGACACACAGCCCGCGACTTAAATTAGCCCCTTAGGATGCAAACACTCGGTTCAACTAACTAACTGTTCGTGCAATGAACAGTTTTGGACTGCACAGGCTACCGATGCCGGTCCCTGCTTGTCTGGTGCTGCCGATGTCGGCCGACTCCCTGCCGTCGCCGGTCTTCTTCTCCACTGCATCTGACCGACGTCGGTCATACTACAGACGCCGGTTGCTCTGGTTCTTCAACATCCTTCCTTGTGTCTGCAAACAGTTGAAGCTTTTAGCTCCACACCTTAACAATGATGAGTAGTAAGAGACACTTTAAACCATGAATGGGACACATAATTCAGAGGCAAAGGTAGTGGAGGTAGTCTACATAACTTATGCTATAATAATATGTAGAAATAGGCAGGATTAGAAGTTACTTGTCTATGCCAAGGGTAGCCCTTGAATTTTTTTAAAGGAGATAAAGTAAAAGAACTTTTGGATCATGAGAATGATATTTCCACCATTTGTTTGATTTCATGTTTCTCAATTTTTTGGCCCATTCCCATTGATCAACATGGATGGATTATAGAAGCCCATGATTGAAGGCAATATTCATTTTTTCCACTCTTCTAAGGATTTTTTTTATTTTTATTTTTGAACTAGTTGAGGTCAAGAATGTGGTATTCTAGGATTCCATTTGATCTTGCAATCAAAACAACATAATGCTTAGGCCATGGTTTCTGTCATTTGACCCACTCAAGGAGACATTTAATGTTAGGTTAATTGGGTTGAAGCTCACTCATCTACCATTACAATTTTGATAGCAGGAATATTTTAAAGTCATGGATAACTCCTTGGGTGAATTTTTATTAATAGACTATGATAGTAAAAAAATTATATCATCCTACGTTTTACCACATTTTGGTTAATATGAAGGTTTTTGAAGATCCATGATCGAGCTTGGAAACAACCTCTCGATTTTGAAAGTTTACCATTCATGTGTAGTAAATGTTTTGTAGGTTATTTGGCCTCAAATTGTATTGTTTCTAAGCATAAGAAAAGAATTTATTAGTGAAAGGATGTTGCCTCTGAGCATTTTACTATTGGATATAATTATGAGAAAAAACATTCTGAGAGCGAATTTTAATCTCTAGATAATGATTTGATTTCAAATAATAAATGATTGAACTATGTGAAGAGAAACCCATTTCTGTAGCAAAAATGAGAAAAAGGAATCGAAGAGAGAAAGGGTTTCGTTAAGTAACCAAATCATATATATGTTTTCAAATGGGGATTTAGTGGCTCAGGTCCCATTTAGGAGTATGCCATCAGCTGGCTCTTTGTAAATAGACATTCCCATCCATCTTGATTTAGGGGATGGAGGTGAGTTGATTTAGGGGATGGAGGTGAGTGGATTGTGGTTGGCAATAAAATGAAAGATCACTGCAAAACAGAGTTATAAGCTCTTAACATGACCCTCAAATCTAAGAAAGAGGATAGTAGAAAAAAAATTCATTTTATTTTGATACTTGACCTTTACAAGGTACACCTCCCATTAATTTACCGACCCCAAATCAAAATAAAACTAACATCTCTTGCTAAAGGGGTTCACTGTGCGGCTGTAGAAATGCGGAATGGTCGATGAGCAAATTGTCGTACTGAAAGAGAAGCTGCGGCTCATTCAACAAGGACTTGTTTTTAATGGAAACCCCACAAAGACGGCGCGTTCCCACGGGAAAAAGTTTTAGCTCTCCATCAAGCAGGAGACCAATCAGCTTCTGGTACATAAATATGATTATATTTTAATCTCCTCCATTGTGTTATTTTAATTTAATGTAACTAGAATTATGGCCATGTGAGCATATCGTCTGTATGGGCAGAGCAATTTGGGTTGGGCTTACATGGAGCAATTTAATTACGCTGCCGCCGAACTTGTTTACAGGTAACTTTGTAGAGATTATCAATCAATCTAGACATTTTTTTTAAGGTATCTAAATAATGATGACGTTGTAAACAAAACTATGTATAGGAAGGCACTGTATTTTGTTGCGGACGCAAACAAGGCGTGCAATCTGGGCGTTTGCCTGATTAGGCAAGGTAAGTTGGAGAAAGCAGCTGTAGTTTTAGAGGGTGTAAGCTCCATTGATAGAAAAGACTTGAGGTCGCTGGAGTGCGCAAAGCTTTTTTTGAAAGAATTTCAAAATTCTAAAGTTCGTGGAGGCTGCAAACAATCAGTCACATCCTCCTATAATCATAATCGTATTCATACTCAAATTATAGCGCAGGAAGAACCTGTTTCTTGTAAAGACGGGCACAACTATTACTCAACCAGTGGAGATGGCATGTTATCATCGCCCACTAACATGAGTAAATGTTTAGGTTTCGAGCATGAAATCTCACGGTGGGAAAGCCAGAATTTGTCGAGGACGGTTGAATGGGCTTCAAAATTAAACAACAAGATAAGTCGTAAAAGACACAGACGGTTACCAGTATTCGAAGAATTAACTACGCTTAACGCTATATCTGATCTGCACAAGTAATTTATATAAACGACTATTGCACTAAGAAATGCATCCACCTTAGGTTCTTTCCATTCCTTGGTTCTAAGGAAACATAAATTACCTTGGCTAAATAGCGGCCAATTTTACATTTATCTTTCTATTATTGGACATGGGAACGATAAACTACGGAGATACTTTAGATGTGTTACTATTTATGAAATAAAGTAGCAAGCTAAGTGAATTTAGTTTTAAGAAAATGAAATGTTTATGAGCACTTGAGCATATGGGTGACCTTTGTAGATGTCTCAAAGCTTCATCTATGTAAGCATCTTCTAAATCTCAACTAAATCATTAATTGTTATGAAAGGTAATGTTTTGGAAAGAAATATTTGTGAAATATGAGTGAATCTAGATCGAGTCTAAATTAAAAAGTAGAAGAGACCATGATGCTCTAACCTACCTGCATGTCAATACACTAATCAATACACCTGGTTACGATGGTTTGAACTACTTGGGAGAGACCATGATGCTTTGAATATACTTGTAAGTCAATAGTGTTTTCTAATCTATACACTATAAATTGAATGAACACATTATAAATTAGATAATGGATATACCAATACACATACTGAGGATCATTAATTAAGATTTAGGCACTTCATAATCACCATGATTAAATAATGCTATATATAATGTCATTGAGGAGTTGTAAGGCATTTCGTTCTAAGTAATCATTTTAAAATTATTTTCCAAACTTGCGAGTGCTTAAGTTTTTATTTTTCCTAATATTTATGTCATTTATCAAGATGCTTCTCTTACTTGTCAAAAACTTGTAATTTTTTAATCTCTTTATTGTATTACAACATATCCTTATTTTATTTCAAAATATTCTATGACCTCAACATATTTATTATAACCCTCTTTTTCAAACATAATTTGCTTATGCAACTTATTATATTTAATTCACAATTTTATAATCATTTTAAAAAGTTAAAAAATACCATACATCAATTTTAAAAAGTTTAAACCATTAAAAAATACAATAAAATTAAAAAATTAAAAAATACCATACATCAATTTTAAAAAGTTTAAAACATAGAAGAAAACACATGGAAATCATCACAATGCCATGAGTCAAATGGTCACATCGGTCTCTTTTTTTACCAAGGTGGCCTCAACTAATTATTTGGATCCCTTCTAAATTTAAATCCACTTTATATCTCCATATGCATGTTTTTTCTTGCACAAAAATAGACATACTGTGACCATACCATACAAAACAATAAATAGCATCTAATGTTTTAAAAAAAATGTGATAGTAAAGTGAGACATGCGGTTATTAGAATTGAATAATAGGATCATATAGTCATGCACTCTCCATCTTTTCATATGTTTTCTTTTTGGTAGATGCAATATATCAACATATCATGATCATATCATAAAAATAAATGATGTAGATACAATGTCTTTAAAAAACTTTTGATAACAAAGAAAATACACGTGGTTATTAGAATAGGGTCATAGGGCCAAACATTTTCATGGATCACATTTTAAGTTTAAATTATTAAACCATTTATCAATCCATGCCTTTATATTTGAAGTGATTTACGATGGAAATACATAATTCTAAGGAAAATTTTGACATTATGATTTATAAGAATAGTGCAGTGGTGGTTAAAGTTATTTAAAATTGTATATCTGAGGTAGGAGACGTAGACATGGGATCAAGAGCTAGGGAAAATAAAAATCCCAATAGAGAGAATAATTATGAGTAGTAAGGGACACTTTAAACCATGAATGGGACACATAATTCAGAGGCAAAGGTATGAGAGGTAGTCTACATATCTTATGATATAATAGTATGTATAAATATGCAGGCTAAGACCATACCAAGGATGGTCCTTGAATTTTTTTTAAAGGAGATAAACTAAAGGAACTTTTGGATCATGAGAATGATATTTCAACCATTTGTTTGATTTGGTGTTTCACAATTTTTAGGCTTACTCTCCCTGATCAACATGGATGGATTATGGAAGACCATGACTAAAGGTAATATTCATTTTTTTCATTCTTATAAGTATTTTTTTATAGTTATTTTTGAACTGGTTAAGGACATGAATTTGGTATTCCAAGATTCCATTTGCTCTTGGAATCAAAACAACATAATGCTTAGGCCATGGTTTTTGTCATTTGACCCACTCAAGGAGACATTTAATGTCAAGTTAATTGGGTTGAAGCTCACTCACCTACCATTACAATTTTGATATGAGCAATATTTTAAAGTCATGGATAACTCTTTGAGTGAATTTGTATTAATAGACTACGCTACTAAATTTTTTTATGTCATTCTACTTTTTCCCACATTTTGGTTAATATGAAGGTTTTTGAAGATCTGTTGAGTATATTGAATTGAATATCTAGGATCAAACTTGGAAACAAGCTTTTGATTATGAAAGTTTACCATTCATGTGTAGTAAATGTTTTGAAGTAGGTCATTTGGCCTCAACATGTATTATTTCTAAGCATAAGAAAGGGATTTATTAGTTGAAGGATATTGTCCTTGAGCATTTTACTACAGGAAATAGTTGTGAGAAAAAACTATTCTGAGAATGAATCTAAATCTCTAGATATTGATTTGATTTTGAATAAACAAATGATTGAACCATGTGAAGAGAAACCCATTTCTCTAGCAAAAATGAGGAAAAGGAATCAAAGAGAGAAAGGGTTTCATTAAGTAACCAAAGCATATATATGTTTTCAAATGGGTATTTAGTGGTTCAAATCTCATTTAGGAGTATGCTATCAGCTAGCTCTTTGTAAATAGCCATTCCCATCCATCTTGATTTAGGGGATGGAGGTGAGTGGATTGTGGTTGGCAATAAAATGAAAGATAACTACAAAAGAAAGTTATAACCTCTAAACATGGCCCTCAAATCTAAGAAAAAGAATGATAAAATAATAAATTCTTTTCATTTTGATTCATTGTCATATTTTGTTGTTGTTTTGGAATAGAATCTTTATTTTTTGAAAGATTGCAACTAGTTTATATCATGTTTATAACTTGTATTGAGTACCATCAAAAGAGGTGTTGTTTGGAGATTTTATTGTTCTATCTTATTTTCATTGTCAAAGGGTGGGTCCCTTTCAAAACCTTATTTTACCCTTACTAAAATAACTTTAAATTAAAAGGGGTATCTATGGACATATTAATTTAAAATTTTCACCTAAAATATGACTAGGTTTGTACGTCATAAAAATATCTATTTGGAATGAAAATAAATGTAAACTTTGGTTAAGACATATGATGTGGCTATAAAGTGACTAACTATTTCATATGCATAAACTAAGTATGCATTTTTAAAATTTAGATAAATGTATGTTATAATCACTTTAGTTTTATAAGGGTACACTGAGATGATTTGATGGCCCATAAAAAGTGTTTTCTAATACTTTTACATGGTTTATCTATGTTTTACACTAGTGCACTAATATTTTTAAATAATACATGTCATAATTTGATTGGTTAATATGATGTAAAATTTAGAAAAATATACGATAGTAATAAGATAATGGTTAGTTGGTACTATTATAATTATGAGAAATTATATGATTAATATAAATCATGATATAATTGAATATGATTTTGTGTAATTTTGAATGTAATAATAGAAATATTAGAATCCAATATCACACTACATAAAATCAATAATTACAATATTGGAATCTGATATCACACTATTTAGAAACTAATAATAATATAATAATCTATTTTAACAATAATAAAATCATAAATGACAATACTATATGTCTAATATCTCAAACATAAATCTATATTTAATGAAATTATGGTTATATGCAATCAAAACAAAAAGACACACATGAACGCACGCACACACACATAACAATGATTAAGACTCCAAAGAAGTCGAAGATCAACATCTGACATTGAATTCATTGCAATGAAAAATATAAAATATGTGATGCATAAATGGGAAAAGATTATTAATTTTTGAATGGCCAATATTTTTTAATATTTGATTGCATATGGGAGTCACTTTGGAACTTCATTGCATGTGTTAAAATTCTTTTATTTTAATAAAATAATGAAAGAAAAAATATAAAAAATCAATTAATTTGATGAAGAAATTTTATTTATCAATTAATTATGTATTGACCATGCTCGAATATATGATGGGTGAATTATATTTATTCGTATGGTAATTTTATTTACTTCAAAATAAAAGGATTCAATTATTTATTTGCCATACTAGAATATTTGGTGGATGCTTAAAATATAATATTAGATATAACAACAACTGGAACCGATCTAAGAATATCTATAATGGCCACAACTATTTCATGAATACCTTCAATAGCCACAACCAATCAAGAATATCAACCAATAATGATATACAACCTCAAATACCTTAGTGAGATTTGAACTTGGGTGAGGCTTCAAATAACCAAAGCACTTTAACAACTCACCCACATCTCATTAGTAATATATATTATAATATTATATTCCATTAAATAATATATTATAAAACATAATATAATTTAGTATAATATAATATAATATTCTTATATTATAATCTATAATATTATATTATATTATATTATAATACTGTATATTATTATATATCATATCATTTTATAATTTTATTTTATTTTATTATAATATAATATTAGTGTAAATATTTGAAATAATTTTTTGTCGATACATTGATATAAATATTATTTTATTAATATCATAATTTAATACGATATAATTTTTCAAAAATAATATTTATCAATATATTTTAGATAAATTTATTATATATTATATATTAATTTTTTGTTTTACAAAATTAATGTAATAAAAACTAATGTTTAAAATGCGATAAAATAATTTCATAACCCATTTCTTCTAGATACCTAAAGTAAAATTCTTCGAAACGCGATGTCCAAAAACTTATAAGCTTTGAAAAATATATAATGGTAATTGGGTAAATGTTGACCTCTCTGTAATGAAGTTATGATAATTCTTATATTATAATGGAAAAAGAAAGCCATGTTTTTTTCTCTTTGCTTATATTATAATGGACAAAGAGCCATTGACAATTTGTAGAGAACAGGTGTGCTGCGTCGGTAATAATCACAATACAACTATCAAATTCTGGGAGAGGAATCACAAACCCGGATAAGAGCGACAATCGGGACCCAACGACTTACATTGCTTAACAAGGTTCATGAACCACATAATGTATGCGGACGCATTGCGGTCTGAATTCAGTGCACGTCTCATTTCCTCTTTGAATTGCTCCTCCTTATCTTGATTGCGATTCGGACAAAACACACCAGACGATGTAATTGGGGATTTCTTATTTGGGTGCAATTGGGGCTTAAATTTATCCATCCTTTTTAAATATGTGCGATTCAATTTAGCTGTTCTTTGATTTTCTAAGCTTTCTCGATGACAATCAAATACAATAGCGAAGGCCAACTACGAATTCATCCGAATCCATTTAAGCAAAAACTGATGTCTGTGGTTCAATTCGACCTAAAGAAGATAGAGATATGTTATGAGTAGCCACTGGCAGCCCGTTGAAATAAAAAATGCTGGCGACAAACAATGGATTGCTTAGGAAGGAAGATCCTGGTAGCATCCATAAGATTCCACTTGGAATCACACCCTATGGCCGAGCCAAGCACGTTCAGGTAACGAACAAGGGCAATTGAATCATTACTCCATAATAAAAGAGAAGAAATGATAGAACCTAATGTCGTTTGTTACAGCTGGTGGAGAAAGACCCTGAGGCGGCAATACCGTTGTTCTGGGCAGCAATAAATGAGGGAGACCGCGTGGAGAGCGCGTTGAAGGACATGGCCATCGTGATGAAGCAGCTGGGTCGACCACTGGAAGCCATCGAGGCTATTAAGTCCTTCAGACAAAGCTGCTCTCTCCAAGCCCAGGAATCCCTCGATAACGTGCTACTTGACCTCTACAAGGTACACCTAGCCCATTAATTTACCGACCCCAAATCAAAATAAAACTAACGTCTTTTGCTAAAGGGGTTTACTGTGCGGCTGCAGAAATGCGGAATGGTCGATGAGCAAATTGTCGTACTGAAAGAGAAGTTGCGGCTCATTCAACACGGACTTGTTTTTAATGGAAACCCCACAAAGACGGCGCGTTCCCATGGGAAGAAGTTTCAGCTCTCCATCAAGCAGGAGACCAGTCGGCTTCTGGTACATAAATATGATTATATTTTAGTCTCCTCCATTGTGTTGTTTTAATTTAATGTAACTAGAATTATGGCCATGTGAGCATATCGTCTGAATGGGCAGAGCAATTTGGGTTGGGCTTACATGGAGCAATTTAATTACGCTGCCGCCGAACTTGTTTACAGGTAACTTTGTAGAGATTATTAATCAATCTAGACATTTTTTTTTTAGGCATCTAAATAACGACGACGTTGTAAACAAAACAATGTACAGGAAGGCACTGGATTTTGATGCGGACGCGAACAAGGCGTGCAACCTGGGCGTTTGCCTGATTAAGCAAGGCAAGTTGGAGAAAGCAGCTGCAGTTTTAGAGGGTGTAATCTCCATTGATAGAAAAGACCTGAGGTCGCTGGAGTGCGCAAAGCTTTTTTTGAAAGAGTTTCAAAAATTCTAAAGTTCATGGAGGCTGCAAACAATCAGTCACATCCTCCTATAATCATAATCGTATTCATACTCAAATTATAGCGCAGGAAGAACCTGTTTCTTGTAAAGACGGGCACAACTATTACTCAACCAGCGGAGATGGCATGTTATCATCGCCCACTAACATGAGTAAATGTTTAGGTTTCGAGCATGAAATCTCACGGTGGGAAAGCCAGAATTTGTCGAGGATGGTTGAATGGGCTTCAGAATTAAACAACAAGATAAGTCGTAAAAGACACAGACGGTTACCAGTATTCGAAGAATTCACTACGCTTAACGGGATATCTGATCTGCACAAGTAATTTATATAAACGACTATTGCACTAAGAAATGCATCCACCTTAGGTTCTTTACATTCCTTGGTTCCAAGGAAACATGAATTACCTTGGCTAAATAGCGGCCAATATTACATTTATCTTTCTATTATTGGACATGGGAACGATAAACTATGGAGATACTTTAGATGTGTTACTATTTATGAAATAAAGTAGCAAGCTAAGTGAATTTAATTTTAAGAAAATGAAATGTTTATGAGCACTTGAGCATATGGGTGACCTTTGTAGATGTCTCAAAGCTTCATCTATGTAAGCATCTTCTAAATCTCAACTAAATCATTAATTTTTATGAAAGGTAATGTTTTGGAAAGAAATATTTATGAAATATGAGTGAATCTAGATTGAGTCTAAATTAAAAAGTGGAAGAGACCATGATGCTTTGACCTACCTGCATGTCAATACATTAATCAATACACCCTAGTTACGATTGTTTGACCTACTTGGGAGACACCATGATGCTTTGAATATACTTGTAAGTCAATACTGTTTTCTAATCTATACACTATAAATTGAATGAACACATTATAAATTAGATAATGGATATACCAATACACATACTGACGATCATTAATTAAGATTTAGGCACTTCATAGTCATCATGATTAAATAATGCTATATATAATGTCATTGAGGAGTTGTAAGGCATTTCTTTCTAAGTAATCATTTTAAAATTATTTTCTAAACTTGTGAGTGCTCAAGTTTTTATTTTTCCTAATATTTCTGTCATTTAGCAAGATGCTTCTCTTACTTGTTAGAAACATGTAATTTTTTAATCTCTTTATTGTATTACAACATATCCTTATTTTATTTCAAAATATTCTATGACCTCAACATATTTATTATAACCCTCTTTTTCAAACACAATTTGCTTATGCAACTTATTAAATTAATTCACAATTTTATAATCATTTTATTGCATAAAATTCTTCTGTTCTACCATATCATTTTCTTAATTATATTCTGAGTTACACAATTATCATTCAATTTTATTTTTTAAGTTTAAAATAAAATTAATAATTCTTATATTTTCTCTAATTTAAATTTCAAAGTTTTTCTATTATTTATCCTAGTGATTTTTCATATTTCGTCTCATCCCATAATTCTATGATTACCTCTAAATTTTTATTGCACATTTATTTTGGCAATAAGATTTTATTCTAGTGATCTTTGATAAAAGTTTTGAATGAGAAGTAATCAATGCTCATTTCACGTTTATAAAACCCTTATACCTGAATTTTATCTCTATTTATCCCATTATTTATATTTTTTTCCATGACACAATTATTTTTATATTCCCTTTCCTTTATCTTATTGAGTGAATTCTGAAAATTATTGGTATATTGTGACTAAGCTATGGTAAGCACTAAAATCTATTATCTTATGATTATAGATATACGTCTCACTTAATTTTTATTTATACATATTACTAATAACATTTGTGAGACTAAAATTTTAGACATCAAATCGTTAGGGATTAGGATTCCAAACATTTTTTTATCAAGTTTGGAACAATTTTATATTTATTTCGATTGGGAATACCATAGAGAAATTTTAGACCAGTAATAAATTTATTGATTAGAGGGTGCATTCCACATATTCCCATATTTTGATGTATTTAGATTTTTCTAAGGATTCTTTCAGCTCACTTGGAGTTGAGGGTTGGGGAAGAAATTTGGATTCAATGCCTAGATTTTGAAGAAATCCTTTTAAGGTGTCGATGATGCTTCAAAATAGTACATCTTATCAATGTCTGCCCAAGATTTTATTTCAACAAAACTTTTTTATGGTGGAAGAAAGTAGAAATAAAACATATTACAATTTCAGCTACAAATGGTAGTGGAAGTAATAGTGAGGGACACAATTTAATACATGAGACCCCTTTATAAGAAGTCGAGTAAAACTAAAAAAATGAGATAATGCATAATGAAGAAATGACTAAAGAGGTGGGTGATGTTGTGTTAAAAGAGAAGATAAATGGCAATACTGATAATAGACTAGAATCATTAGTTCAAACTCCTTTAGAATAATAAGGCTTGTTTGACTCATTGCAAACATAGAATCAAGTGGAATCTCCAAAAAAAAATATATCCCTGTATTGTCAAATCTTGAGGAAGGAAAATGGAAAATTGTAAGTACTAGAAAGAAATAAAAAGGTAAATAGGGTTTGAAACTCATGACAATGTCTCTTAGATCTAATAAACATAATCTTATGAGAGATTTTTTTTTGCTTGAGTTTTTTTTAGTTTTGGTGGATGGGAAACAATTCTTGTTGAGAATATTGGCATGGGATGTTGTTCTCTTACTCTCTTTTTTGTTATTTTATGGTTGTTTGTTATTTGGATTTTATTTATTACATAGGATCGTGGACTTAATTCAAAAATCCTATCTTTACTTTTAATAAAAAAACATTTGTGAGATCGAGGTAGGTCTTATCTTTCAATAGATTATGGGTTCATGATGATTTATTCATGAAAATAATATGAAACATGAAATGTTTATTCAAGGGAAAATATGGATAAATTTGGCATTAATTCCTTACAATTTATGTTATACATCAATTTAATATTTGCATTATACTTTTATTCCATATTGTGTGGTTATTAATATCTCCCAATGTATATTTTTTGTGGTTTTATATATATTTTATATGTCATGTTTTTTCATTTTCCTAACATAACTTAAACTACCAATTGTGTTTCATTAGATTCATATGTTTCCTAATACCTTATATAACTATTAAATACACTATGAATAATCATGTGTTTATCATATGCCTCATGCTCTTTCATGTTTTTTATTAAACTCTTATTAATTAAGGTTTCAAATTTATATTTTGTGATATATTTGACATACTAATTATATGACCTTGATGTGAGTTCATTGTATTATTAACAATTGATGTGTTCAATTTATCTTTAGTTTATTATGTGAATTATATGTTTTTTATTAGATAGGGTAAATAATAGGTTTAAGGGGAACCTAATAACAATACAAATCATATAACAATGAAGCATGAAATGGGTTCCACAACAATCATCCCATGAAAAATAAACAACAAATAGAGAAGATTCTACCAAACATCTACTTATGTGAAAATTTTGCATTAAAAACATCTTATGAAGTTTTTTTCTCAATGCGTTAATGCCATAGTTGAAAATCTTATGTTATATTTATCTTAACTAGGTTCTTAGAATTTTCTAAATTTTCATGATATATACCATACATTTATTGAATAAATAAACCATGCCCATAATTTTAGTTCTATATATTTTTATTATGAATAAACCATCATTGTCATTTTAGTTTTATATATTTTTATTACAATGTTATATATGTTATTGGTATTATTTTTAAGATTAAGGGCGGTATAATGTTTCATTAAGTTACAAGCTCATACTAATGTTACTACTAATGACTTTATAGTAGGTATAACAAGTTGAAAATACATCTTGTGGGCATTTGGGAGAAAATATGTGGCAATATGGGGCACATAATAATCATAATATAGTTTATCTTTTCATTGTGTAGATATATAAATATGGTATAAAACCTTTTTGTATGTAATATTATTTATGAATTAATATATCTGATGTAATTTTTTAGGTTTGAATACTTATAAAAAAAATTCTTCCCACATTAGATTTTATGTTCATTGACCCCTAAATATTTTCTTAGATTCATCACATATTTTTTGATTATCGATGTCAATATCTTAATCATACATTATATATTTAGCCTGATATATATCATGAGCATTTTCAAAGCTTGAGTTAGGATAAATGGTGTGTCTATTCTATTCTAGATAAAATTGATGCCTTAAAATTTATATACATCTAACATTTTTGGGTTTTTCTCACAAAGTGATCACCAGGTATTAACTAGGATCTATTTTTAAGTTTGTGTTACACATTAATTTTTATTATCTTTGCACATCTCAAAGAGACTACATATTAATTTTGCATCCCTATCATGTTTATGTCTTCGGCCATAATCAACTTGTGTCAGAATAAGGTTATAATGGGAGAATTAGGTAACATTTAATAGTTTAGGGAGAGAAGGTGAAGCCATTTATCTCATTTAGGATGGGAATTTACTGATATACACTAAAACCATATTAAATCTAATTTTGAGATATGTAGTTTCAACTCCTTAAGAGGCATCCCAAGTTAGATATCTTTAACAAAATCTTTAATACAAAAATTTAAGGTATAGGTCAAGGATAAAAGGAAAATATTTTCAATACATTCTACATGTCATTTATGTACAATGTAGCCATAACCTTATTTTTCATTATAGTGTGCATCTACATAAAGATTACATTATAGTGTGCACATACATAAAGATTTGAGAAAAATAAACCTATTATAGGACATAATCACCACTCAAGTATGTAATTCAAAAAATTATATACAAAATAAAATATCTACCAATTCTATCTTATACATAGTTAAAAACCTATTGATTATGTCCTATTTTAAGTTATAGTTATATTTTAGTATAATTATAGTATATTCAATTATAAAACATGATTACAGTCTCAAATATCCAAAATTACTCACAATTGTGCTTGTTTCTATTTCTTTGTCTTTTATCATTTGTGTTGCCTATCTAATCATATTGCTATAATTTTTCATATATTTTTAACAAATTAGGTTTTTTTTAATATTAATTTTAATACTTTATTGAATCTATCCCTCGTGTGTACTATATTTTATGCATTTTCTGTTAGTTCTAATTACCCTACTATGAAAACTAAATTTGCAATGATTGGAAGGGAAAAGCAAAATGGTAAATGATATAATGGTAGTGACTAGTGTAAGAATGGTTTTCCAAAGCTCCAAATTAGTTAGGATGGGAATATTGAATAATATTTATCCTCCAAATAATCATATAATAAAAAGGAGGTGGCATTTTGGTCTACCCAGTCTCAACAGAAAACTTTTATGGAAGTAGTCATATCTAGAGGGGAAAATCCTCCAACACAGCTTCCAAAGTGAAATTTTAAGTCCCTCAGTCTACCTCCTTCAAAACCTTCCATATTTCTTGGAAAATAATCTTCAATATCTATCCTTGATAACAAAATATATTATTTAGGTAAGGAAGTAATCTATCAGTTTGATAATCTCAAGCCAAATCTTTCAAATTTCAATATACGAACCTTTAAGTTATGGATATCTCTCTTGAAAGGTAAGTTGAATTTGTATCCCAATTGAAAAGATTTACTCATATCTATTTTCTTATCTGATTTAATATAAATATTTGATCGTAGAGATACAATGGAGTCACGGTCAATATAAGATGCTAATGAAACCTTCTGTTCTAAGTTTCAAACCACCCACTGAATCTTTCTCC
Organism: Torreya grandis; assembly: GCA_037957365.1. NCBI lineage: Eukaryota > Viridiplantae > Streptophyta > Pinopsida > Cupressales > Taxaceae > Torreya > Torreya grandis. The sequence goes on along the minus strand of JARHVA010007989.1, from coordinate 544,271 downwards.
ACCAAACCTATTTATGTACTCCTACTTCATCTTCCAATTTATTTTTCCACTAATTTATAATTTATATAAATAGGAAACTCAATGGATAAATTCTATCAAACTAATAACTCCACTAATTCATTCTCCAAAATAACTTTTTCTAGAATCCTGGTAATCATTGACAATTGCATGATCAACTAACTCCTAATGACTTTATCATTTAGGATCATGTGGGGAATTAATAAATAGACTATGAAGGCCTCAATTTTATTTTTCTTAGGTATTTTAACACTAGGAACTTTATCTTTGAGTTTAACAACCATAATAAAAGAAAGGCTTTAACTTGGTGGAATAATTCTTCCTATGAGTTTGTCACAATGTTTGGACCTAATTATTCTAATAGAAACTTGAAAAAGAGGTTTTGTTGGCATAAATTTAATATTACATTTTTTAATATGGACTATGATTTTTTTATAGCTGGTTATAGGTGCTTAGGTAGCATAACAGTTAAGGGATTAAGTGGCAGTCCTTATACATGTAAAGAAAATGGTTACAAAATTATAGTTCTATTAACTGAATCTTTCATTATATATATATATATATATATATATATATATATATACACTTGTTGTCGATCAATAAAATTATCAAAATCTTTATTTTACTTCATTGGTATCAAAGCCTCTTAATTCCTCTAGATGTAATGAGTATTTAAATAGTAGACGGGGCAACTGTTATATCTCATTGCCACATCAATGGTGTTATATGCTTTGAGGAATTATTATTTAGATTAGATTAAATTTTTGTAGTGATAAAGCATTTTTAAATTTTTGTCTTGGCATTTGGTGTGCATAATGCACCAATAATATAATGGGTGAATTCAATAATTACATATTTTAGAGCACCAACATTCTTCCTAGACCCTGCATGGTCCGTAATAGTGAAATTGACAACAAGATCTCATCTACACTATTTTATGCCTACCTGATCAAAGCACGATAGTAGAATTGATCAAGGTCTTAGACATTATGTCAATAATTCCATTAGAGAGTGTAGAATCATGAAACCATTAGAGACTATGGTTGCATTAGAGAAGTGAATCCAAATTTCTAAATTAAAAAACACATGAAATAATAGCCCGATATAGCATTAGAACCTGAATATGAGTCAAAGTTTGAAGATGTAGTCATAGCAGAGGCATTCAAGCCTGAAGTGCAGTCAACCTATGTAAGAAGCAAAAATGTTATGTATTCTATTGAAGTTTGAATCTAAGCTAACATGGAGAGTCGTTCAACATACAATAGAAGCACAAAAGCTTGAGATGTCTACGTAGTAGTAGAAAAGTAGATAGAAAGGAGAAAGCATGGTGATGCTTGGGAAGGTGCATCTTTAAGTGAATGCTTAACATTTTTAATTTAATACCAATAGTATTTTCATGTCTATTAAAAGTGGTTAGTATTTATTGGATATTCCATTATTTGAGAGATCTATTCTATTTTTATTTTTTTATTTTTGTGTCGATTATGTGTCATAGTTTTAAGTTGTCAAATAAATACTTCTTAAAGTTACAATGTTATTATTAAGAATGAGTCTTTAATATTAGTATATGATCAAGTATTTATTTAAGAATCCTTCATTAATTTTTAGGTTCACTATCAACTTAAGATTAAATCTAGTAGTTTGGTAGTTAGTTATCTGTTTTTATAAAATCTAAAGTCAAAGGTGTGTTTATCAAAGTCATTAAAAATGTCAAAATTTAATAATGACTCAAAATGTTAGTTCTATGTCAAAATTTATAAAATCAAAGTTAATTATTTGTATAAGGATGTACTATTGTTTGTACATAACATCTTGAGTTTGAATTAAATATAATCAAATATCAAATGGGTCTAAACTATGGGGGAGATTTATCCTCAACAAAATCATATAGCTGAGCTTGATGAACACATTCACTAAGTAAGTAGCTTCATTAATTGGAGGCTGAAGGATACAAAGAGGCTGGAGGACATTTGGCATCCTCTCATGATTAACTTATGATAAGGTCATAACATTGTTATGGTGATAAATTTTTGTCCGTTTGTTTATGTTTCAAGTATATTTTTAATAAATTATAGAGCATTATTTTCTAGTTTAGTACCTCCTAAAAGGATCATTGTGTGGAGTAAAAGAACTAAAGCAGCACTTAGCTCTTGGAAATGGGTTTTTGGTTATATGAGAAACCACTGAAGTACATTAGAAACCTCCTTCAACCCTCTAGGTTCATGGTCAACTTGCAACAGAAAACCATATGGATTTGTGGTAATCCTCATAATCCAAGAAACCAATACGGTGTTAGAAAAGAGAAGTGTTCCTATATCTTCAATGTTTTTGATAATCCTGCAAGGAAAAACCAAGGTGACACCAAGACCTTGAAGCCACAAAGATGGCATGCCACCTCAGAAAGTAGGCAAGCTATGTGGAGAGTGTAAATATTTTTACAATGTTTGTAATAAATGGGGGAACACTATTTAAAAATAAAATGTTTATAGAAAAAATTTAATAAAGGGGGGAATATTGGTGTAAATTTAATATTACATTGTTTATTATGGACTGTGATATGTTATAGCCAGTTACAGGTGCTTAAATGGCATAGTAGTTAAGGGATTAGGTGGCAATCCTTACACATCTATGGAAAATGGTTACATGACTATAGTTTTGTTAATTAAATATTTCATTATATATATACACAAGTTTTTGATCAATAAAATTATCAAAATCATTATTTTACTTTAGATTCTACATTTGAAAGAGGATGATAATCTTCAGGCCCCAAGTGTAAAACTCATGGAAATTGTGGAAGATGGAAGAAAGGTGGAGGTAGTCCAACTCCAACATCAGTCAATTTTAGAAACGGAGTAGACACTACAAGGGAGGTTATGGACTTGGCCTTGAAATCCTTTCACTAACCTATTTTTAGTAAGGTGACACTATATATTTAAACATTTTATCCAAGGGTGGAACAAAAGGAGCCCCCAGAAAATAAATATGAGCCCTTTAATTCTATTGAAATATATATACCCCTCTACTTAGAGTTTTCATAATATAAGGGATAGGGAACTAAAGTGAAAAAAGTGAAAAGGGAAGATGAATATTGTACCCTTCTAGTATGACCCTTCAGGATGTGTAGATGTTTCATGTATCATGGCTATACTTAATTTGGTAGCTTTATCTACTATTTTATGTTTGTTGATTTTTAGTTTATTTTTTCATTGGTAGAGGTGTCCCATGTATGGTTTAAGTTATTATATATATCTCCATTTTCAAAAGGTTATAGGACCTTATAAAACCTTGTTTATTCACCCTATCAAAACCACTTAGAATTAACTAAAGTCTCCTTTGATAAATATAAGTAGGACAATTCATCACCTATATTTTTTTTGTGATGATCCAATTTCATGGAAACTTTACAATTGATATGAATAATATCATCATATCTATTAGCAAGTACATTGTTTTGCATAGCCTATACCCAAATCCTTTAAACTTTCTTATATCTAATAGGTATACATTTTTGACATACTTATGGTGATTTTTAAAAAAAAAATGTTTTATTCAGTTTTATAATTCCTTATTCAGGTTGATTTTGTATAAACATTAATAGCATGAACCAAAAAAATACAAGTTTATTGCTTAAATCAATTGCAATAATTGAATTATATTATAGTTAAGTACTAAGCTACCCATGCTAGCAAAAACTAATGGCTAGAATGCATTACATTACTGACCATATAAAATTCACATTATTTGATCATATAATACATTACATTACTGGTCATTTCTTCCCTTTGAAAGTCTAAGTGCAAACATATAATATAATAAAGATCAAATCAAGATATTTTTTTTTCTTGGTTGCCTTTTGATTAGTTTAGTTAGGCCCATATTTTAGGGTCAATCTCTTATAAACCTTTTTGGAGCTTTACTCTCGTTAGGGTTTATGGGTTTTTCCCCTGACCAAGCTCCATCTCAACTAATCAACTCTATCCAACAAACTAAAACCAATAAAGTTAACATTTGATTTTGGAAAATTCTATTTTCTTCTTCTCATTAGGTTTTCTCATAGAATAAATGTCTTATATATTCAGCATCAATGAATATTTGGGATTGTTATGGATGCAACTCATCTATGAACTCTAGAATAGGACCCACATCTGTATTTGCACCTAGGGAACAAAACATGGAAATGGAGATTCAATATCTTTGAATATTGGTAACCACTCTATGTTCAATACTCTTATATATTCCATTTCTAATTACCGGAATCAAACAAAACAACAAAATTTAGATTTCATTTTAAATTGGTGAGAAACAAGGCTCAAATAATAGACAACATGAAACCCGCATAACACGAATTGTAGAGATTGGAATGGAGTATGTTTTGTTTAACGCGTGATATATTTAAGTCAAGGAAATCATAAAAAACTTTGGGACATATTTTTAATGTTAGATACCCAAAGAAACAATCTTCTAAACATGTAAATTTTTGACATATTTAGATTATTGAAAACTCTTAGTGACCATTTTTGGTCAAAGGATGTTAAAATTCATCTCATCTCATCATTACCTAAAACACGTCCCCAATATTGATTAAAAGGCCACTTGATATGGGTGGAACATGACTCCATTCACCATCCTTATAGATTTGTATCCCCACTATTTCATCATCCTTCAACAATACCATCAAACCACTTCCGTCTAAATGAAGACTTATGCTGAAAACTATATCTGATCTTTGGTAGGGTGGGTAGTAATCCAATCGCATTATCTATTCCATTTCCACATTAATGTTATAAAAAAAATTCTAGTTTTATCCTAACATTCTCAGACAAAATGCATATAACTATATTTTTAAGATTTTGAATTTCAATAGCATGTTGATCCATAGTCCCTCTACAAGAAATGGGTAGTGCAATCAAATTCTAAATAAGACATCAGGAAAATGAAAGTGAATAGTCTACGATAGTTCGACACTAATAATTTATTTTAATTTAAGACTAGTTACCATAATATAATTGGATGAAATGGATGGAGAAAAGGAAACTCAAGAGGGAGATTTTCCTTACAAACTCATAGCCATTTGAAACATAAATAATCAAAAGAGGGTAATAAAGAAGCTCTCTCAAAATTATAGTAATAAATTAATATTTTAATAACATGAGATCAATACAGCGACCTTTGATTAACAAGATATCATTCCAATTATTAACAACTTGAATTCAAGTTTAGCCTTTACTCTTTCTTCTAAAATTAAGATGAGATAACTATGATCTCATTCTATCTTAATGACTTAGTAAGCAAAAATCATGTAGTAAAATAAGAAAACTATATATACATCATATTATTTGTAACTTACCATACTATAAAGAATGTTTATGCATTCCAGTGTAATTGGATTACACATATTGCACTCCTTTTTTTTCAAAGCATAATGGTTAGTCATTTTGAGTGAATGCAAATTGTTTTGTTTAATGAAAAATCTAGAAATCTAGCCATAAAATAAATAAATTAAAAAAGAGTTAATATAAAATATAAAAAAAACACCATAACAAAATGTGGTAACCAAAAATACATACACAGGGCCCCATCCCTATACCCAAGGACATAAAAAGATAGACTTCAATCCCTAATGGAAATTGGTAGTGACACATCATCACCTAGTAGGAAGAGTTTCCTTCCACATCGTTGTTAAGCCATGTCATCAAGATACTTGGAACATTACCTTGTCTTGGATAAAAAATGTCCATGTCATTCTCTTGGTCAATGGCTAGATTAGCAAGTATATCCGCTAATTTATTCCCCTCTCAGTAGTAGTGGGAAATTAGGAAATTAATAAATATATCAAGTAAAACTATGGCTTACTAGATGGTATAGTTAATCTTCTAGTTATCTGATCCTTTAGCCTTCAAAGCATTTAAAATTACCTATGAATCACCCTCAATCCAAAGATTCCTAATTTCATAATTAACTGCTAATTGGTGCACATGAACCAATGCCCAAGCCTCTGCCTCATTGTTAGATCCCTTTGGAATTTTAGTCATTTTATCCACCAAGAGGCTTTCTTCACTATTTTTTATAACACATCTAGTCGTTGATAGTCTCGTATTTCCCCTACATACACCATCAAAGTTAAGATCGGAAAAATTTAGAGAAGGGGGGTCCATTTAATCTTTGTCAAGATAAGTGTAATATGCAAGCATAATAGATTACATGTGTTTCTCATTATCTCATTTATGGTCTTTCAAAAATTGACGCCTCTATTTACTGACCCTACCATGCCAACAAAAGAATAATTTTAAAATTTAAAACCTAACGTTGGGTACAAAAAGCTGTACCAAGATTAGAAAACACACAAGAGATTTATCATTATTCCTTTATAGTCATGAATACAACATAGACGGTTTTAATTCATTAAATGAAAAATAAAATAAAATTGAACACCCTTGTTAATATCTATATTTTTTAGCCCTATATTATCTATCTCTCTACTACTTCTATGTTTATGGCTTCTATACTTGAACATTTTCAAATAATTTTCCAACTTCATGCAAATAAATGCCAATGCACACAAAATTAAAAATAGAAACAAAACTAAAATACACACAATAAAAAATGATAAATTTATACACAGTTAAATTACTCATATGTCCAAATTAGACCTAGTTTATCCTAGACCAAATAGAATCTGGTAGTATACTGTTTCATTAATAAAAATCATCCTCTTGAGTTCTAGATTAAAAAATTCTAATTTGAATTTTTGAATATATAGTAATACAAAATGTAATCATTTCTTGAATTTTTATCCTAGTTTTAAACACATAATAACAAGATTCAATTCAAACAAAATTTAGTGCCAAGTGAAACTAAAATTTGATAATGCTCATGGTACTATTTCAATATCATAAAAAGATTCCTCGATTGGCCTCACCCAAAATCCACACACTGTAATCACACAATAGGCCCTCATTCAAAGAATTAGTATAACACATAATAGTTTTTAAATGTCATATTTAACATCACGAATATAAACCTCTGAAGAAAAGAAATTACTTCCCATATTTTCCATAATGGAGAAAGAACATATATTAGAAATTACTTAATCCTAAATTCAAAAGATTCATCACACAAATCAAATTTTTGCACCCCACAACACTACTAAATAAATCTAACCCAGCACAATGTAGTTTAACATTTGAAAACCCAAACCATGAGTTCTTTCCACATGGTATAATCTCAAGTTGTTAGAGTCCTTAAGCCAATGTAGAAAAGTCAAAACCCTAAGTACTTGAGGTTGTATAACATGGCATTATTTCAACACTCAAGGTCCTCAAGAATTTGGATCCTCTATGTTGGCCTGAGGAGTCTAACCACCCAAGATCACATCACGTGGAATGATCGTGGGGCTTGGCACCTCTATAGTTTAGCATTCATATGATGGGACATTAGATTTTTGGTATTTTTAGATGCTATCTGATGGTAACATCTCAAAAATATAAAGGTCACAGGGCTAACCTAATACATGTAAAAATATTGATTCCCCGGATTATGCCACCTAGGATGATCTTGAATGCTTAGATGACTAAGAGACCAATATAGAATGGCTAAATCCCAAAGCACTCAAATCCTTGAGATTATGTCACATGGCACAATCTTGCCACTTAAACTACTTGTGTATTTAATTGTTATACCTTTGCCTCTCAATCCTCTAGCCAAGCTGAGTTACCCATTTATGAATAGCAACTTACAACCCCAATGAATGTTGATATCAAAATCGAGAATTTTTCCTTCTTAGAAAGCTATAGGTTTTATATATTGGTGTAGGAAATTTAATATTCCATTTATTTATCAAATGGATAATTATTACACATGTATATTCAACATGCTTAGGTGATTATTTAGTATACAATATTTAGTTACTACTTTTCCTAGATAAGTGGTTATTACACATTTGTTTTCCACTAATCTACTATCAATTAACTCCATGATTCTTGGTGGAAGATACATGTTCTTTATTTTATATAAGACACCTATTGTAAATCTATTAATAAATACTAATTTATGTGGAGTATTCATTATTTGCTCTAATATTTTTACAATATTCTCTCATGTGTGATTTTAATTGCTTCCTGTTATGTGATATATACTTACATGACTTGTATGATCTCTTCACCATGGCCATTCATTGATCCATTGATCCTAGATACAACTATTTCATGGTATCATAATGTCAATCTATGTTCATGATTGTCTGATTTTTTTTTCCTATTTACTTTCATTTTAAAATCTAGCTTGATTATCTACATATATTGTGAGGCAATTTTTTAGTTGGTTTAAAAAAATTGGGGCACTTTTTTTGAAATATCAAAAAATTATAGGGGTCATTTTTTTCTAAAATATATTATCTTGGAATTCCATCTTTCCATGAGATTTTTAGTACTCTATAAATGATATGTATTAGTTTTTGGATTTCATCACTAGTTTTGTGCATATCTGAGGGTTCATGTTTAGTCTAATTATGAGTGTTATGTATTATGCCTTGTCTATGATCTCCATGGCATGTTATCTATTATACAGCCTAATTTTGGCCATTTTATAGCCTAAATCCAAGCTATGATCATGTTTTATAAACCTTTCTTGGCCTTCACATGAGTTTCATGTTGTCTTCAAATCGTGATTTCAGTCTTTCTTGTCTATCATGATTAGATCAATCCTAGACATTTTAGGAAATTCATCAATACATTAAATAAGAAGGATGGAGCATGGTTTCCATAATTTTGTAGGTTGGTATCTAAGTCTATTGACCTAGTATCTACATCTATATCACTCACAAACCTCTCGTCTAGCCTTTAGGATGCCCTCCAAGAATAATGTAGTTGTCTAACCTTAGTTAGGTGTTCAAAAATGATCTAAAAATTTAGACCTGTGCTCTCCAAATTCCAATAGTGCTTACTCTTATTTTCCCTTCACTCTAAAAATATTTAATGGCATTGACAGTCAGCTAAACCCTATGCCATTATATGCATAAAGTAGAGCTTACCTCCCTCATGGTAATGCCTCTCCATCTATTTAATTCTCATAGCTAAGTCAAAATATGAATAACTAACTTTTCCTAACTCCTCTTTTATTAAAATAGCCTTGAAAAAAACTTAAGGTTTGTTTTATTTTAATAGTTTTGGTTTCTTTAAATAGGCTATTTTTTAAAAAAATAGAACTGAGTGTGATTAATATTTTCTTGAGAGATCACATGGGAAAGAAGAAGGGGTATTTTTAACTTTTGTTGACTTGAAGAGGTCAATGGTTTTGTGCTAGTTCCAATGAGTGGTCACAAAGCACATTTGGTTTGTAAACCCTTTGAGAATTTAAACATTTAGTGTAAAAAACATTAAATAGGCCATTAATGATGGGAAATTGATTATGTAGTTAATTTTGATCAGTTGCTCAAAATTGAGTGCCATCTTTTGAAAATTTTCACATTTTTTAATTTCCCACCCATTATTTATTTTTTTATTATTAAAAGAAACTAAATTTTTAAAGTGTCATTTTTGGGGTTTACCTATGTTGTGGGCCCTATTAATTTATACATTGTTCTTCATTCACCAAATTCTCACACATGGATATTTTTTAGCTATGTATGACATCCTCATTCTGATCATGTATTATCCCTCATCACTCTAGAAATGATTGTTCACTTGGACATGTTCTTGTGCATTTTTGATGTCCCATTTATGAGTGTGATTTAGGGGTTCATTATTATTTATACCATGTAGTCTTCAACTTCATTTTTGTCTTGTCTCAGTCACATCGACTCCATTTGAGAGAATCCAAAAGAGGAAGGATGCGTTTACAACATTGGTCCTTCTTGGAAAGACCAATTATACTTTATGGCATGTGTACATGGAATGTTTAATTACAGATCAAGACCTTATTCCATACTTATATGGGAAAATTTATGATCATATTGACCTAGGTCAATATGATGTATGGGCCACCTCTTGTGATTGTGTCTATGGTTACTTGTTCTTTCATGCTATGTAGAGCATAAAGAGTGTTCCTCCACTATTTGGAACACTCTTCAAAGTATTTTTGGATTTCATATCATGATTTTAGTCAAACCTTCTTATCCTTTTCCTTTTGTCAATTATGATACCATTTAACTCTCTCTTCTCACTTCTATTTCTTCCTATGATACATCTATGGTGGAGAGTTCTCTTCCTTCTATCGAGGCCCCACTATAATATGAGATTTTGCTAGACCTTAGATGTGTAATTACATATTCTCCATCTATTATTATGTAGATTATTTCTATTATAGAGCCTTTATATAATTACATTTTGGAGTACTTTAATAATTCTAGTGAGAGTACACACATTGAGAACATCAACGACTCATATATTCTTGTGGACATTCATCTTGCATATATGAGTTCTTCATATGTAGACCAGTCTTCAATTTTGATAGTTGTTGATCCTTACTCTCTTCTTATCATGGCCACACTTTAAGTAAATGTTCCATGCCATTTTTATTCTCTAGATGTAATGAAGTTACTTATAAACACTCATATTCTCTACCCTTCATTGTATATTTCCTCATTACTATATTATACAATTAGATAAATGATTCCTGATCAGACTTTGGCATATTTGAGCACTAGAAGGGAGAATTTTGATCATTTTATAGAGATCTACATCATGATTCAAATCTATATTCCACTTGAGTGGGAATTCAAAATTTTGATAACTTATGGTTTCTCTCTTTTTAATGGAAGAGACAACATTTTTTTTAGAGGGACCAACTATAGCATTCACCATGTAACATTTTATGCTTACCTTCTCTCTTCCTTATGGAGACATATATACCTTGCATTTTTTAGGATACTGGGATCATCGTTATGTATTTGGGTATCTCATTAGGCCTCATTTCTATGACCTAATTTTTTATCCCACCTAAACTATGCTTAAGAGGGGGTATTTGAGTGGGGATATCTAGTCCTAATTTTTTTCTTTGCCTTTATTTTGTGGGGGAAGTTTTTGTCACAACATTTTCTCCTTTTACTCCACTTTTTGAGAGTTTCATTATATGTGTGTATCTCATCAAACCTTGTTACTGGGACCCATCCTTTCTTTCTTGCCCACCTAAGCTACATTTAAGGGGGTGTTGGTGTAGGATATTTATTATTCCATTTTTTTTCTAATGATAATCCCTACACATGTAGCTCCATCTTGCTTAGGATATTCTTTAGTCTATGGTAGTTAGCTGCTACTTTTCTTAGATAACTGGTTGTTACACATTTGTTTTCCACTAGTCTACTATCAGTTAAATCTGTGATTCTAGGTAGAATTTACATGTTCATTCTCCTATATAAGACACCTATTGTAAAGCTATTAGTCAATCAAAATCTATATGGAGTATTTATTATTTTCTATAATACTTTTAAAAAATCATCTCATGGGTGGTTTTAGTTGCTTCCATCCATGTGATGTATGCTTGCTTGACTCACATGATCTCTTCAACATGACCATTCGTTGATCTAGTGATCTTGCCTAGAAATCTTTAACCATATAAAATTTATAACATCAATTATTGTATTATATTTCAAATATTCAATAACACAAAAAATCAAAACTAAAAAATGGTTTCAACCAAAGTTTCATTAAGGGTTAGCTATAACAATGAAAAAAAACATAGAATAATTGCACAATCACTACCTATCCCTTGCTAATTTACAAAACTTATCCAAAATTACATAAGACTCATAACCATATAAATACATGAAACCATTTCTTAAAATTGCATTTTATTGAATGTCTCTAGTGCATGTTCACTAAGTCTAGTTTTTGCATACCTTACAACCTTGGCACTCCAAAAATTACATCTGCTCGACATATTTCATTAGAAATTCTTAAAACCTCATCCCATAAATTATTCCTTGCATATCCTTGATGCATAGCATTCCATCAAAATATTTTTATTTTGGTGATTTTTTCAAACACTTTTTGGCCTTGGTATATGCTTCAAAAAAAATTCTTGGTAGTGAAAAAAAATATGCGCATCCTTTGAAAATAGTTGTTGATATACTAGGCACGTGATTCTTCATTTTTTCATGTGGATTGTAAGTTCCTATCTAATTTTAAAAAAGAAAAAAACACTAATCATAAATCATTAAATAATTAGCATAATCTTATTCAACATATCAAACAAATTTAAAATATTTAATATATATAATAACTCTACACCTATACATAATACAAATTATAATATTATTATACAGCATATAATATATTATATATTAATAGTTATTATATATTTATATTAGTTATTATTATAATTTAAAATTATAAATATTAGATATCTAATAAAAATGCTTGTCATATTTTATATTATATTATTCATCTACTTTAATATATAGAATATAAATAAAATCAACACGAATAATAATATGAGAAATACCATAAACCATTCCCATAGGTCTATCAAAGATATAATTTTTTTTTACTTAATGCTTCATCCACAAAACCTAAAATGATTTGACTGTCCATTTATTTCATGGCAATTCTCCTAATAATTTACATCCTTTCACTTAGAAAACCCTTCTTTTCTACATCAACAAGTCACATCCCTCACAATGATCATTGCATCTTATAATATCTGATTAGTTTCATGTTTTTTATCAGCTAAAATTTTTTATATTGGTTCATCATTGTTTGAGTTTATTATGAAATTTCATATATTCTCCCCACGAATCTTGTTTATATGAAATATGAATTAACACACCACCTTATTTGGCACCATCATATCCTAAGGAACATGTGACCTAGATTGAGGAAGCATGCACCTTTTTACAATTCATACATCAATTGATAGGCATCACATTTAACTAAGTGTTTTAGGTAACAATTTACACATAATCGAGATACATGACATGTTTATGGCTTTCCCAAGTTTTTTACTATAATTTACACAATCTGAGTCCCCACATTGGCAACACATGTGAGCATATTTATACTAAAGACAATCAAACTTTAGCACCCTCAAATAATATTCAAACCTTATTCTCCTAACTACTATAAAGTATTGAAACCATTCCACAACTCTTATTACAAATTTTAAAAAGTTGATTGATAAGTAAATTTAGAATGTAAATTTAGTTAACAATAAATAGTAACTAAAAATTATAAATTGAAAAAAATATTAATTTTAAAAGCTATTGATATAATCTATACCATAGAAAGGATCACTAATACATATAAAATTGAAGATTTGATGTGATGTATCATATATCCTCTACCATAATCAAAAAACATTCTTAAAAATACATGTAGTAAAAATGTTCATTATTATTATCAGCCTCCTCCATGTTTTTGTTAGAACTACAGTTCTAATTTCTCCACTTCGCATGGTTAGACTCCATCATGCAAGTAGTTTGCATGAACATTATTTTCAGTTAAAGCAGTTTGCATGAACATTAGTCTTAGTTATAGTAGTTTAAACATTACTTTAGTTTTAAGTTTAGTTTATTTTTAATTATATATATGTAGATCTTGATCATTGTTTTTAAAATAGAGAATTAAAAAAAAAAAGATTCAATAAAAAAATTTGTTATTATTGTAGCAGGAAGGTCTGTGTGTATTATTTTCTATTATTGTTATTTGTCTTTGCCCTCACAAACTGATATTAGAGAAAAATAGGAAGAAGGTCCCACGACCTGAGCAATCCAATAGTAAAAGACTAGACGCCATAGCAACACAATTGATAGAAAAAGGATGCAAAAGTCCTAGGTAGTAGCCAGGTTACTAGGAAAACCTGTGCAATAGTTTGACATAAGGATCACGGTGTAGTGACTTAGGAGAAAACACAACATGGGAAAGAGTTTGTGAAAGCTAATACGGCCAAGAAAATTGATTGATGCCTTCACAACCATGGAACAAGAACCTACCAATACGATCCAGGTAGAGAAGAAAGGTGTGATAAGAGTGCAGTCAGCATTGAAAGTTGCTGAGTAGAAATTTAAAGAAGTTGTCCTTTCTAAAAAGTTTAGCTTGAGACATGACAACAAACAACAACATTTGTCAGCCCCAAATTTCCATTTTCAATGGTAAGAATTATGATTTTTGGGCAAGTCAAATGAGAATATTTTTTTTCTCACAAGATGTTTGGGATTTGGTATAAAATGGATTTGTAGAACCATAAGATGAGGCTGCCCATCAAACATTAACTCGAGCACAAAAAGAAGAGCTTAAAGAAAATAATAAAAATGATACAAAAGCTCTATTTCTAATCCAACAGGCAATGGATGAATCCATTTTTTTCTAGAGTTCCAACAGCAATGAGATCCAAATCAACATGAAAAATTTTAGAGACTACCTATAAAGGTAATACAAAGGTGAAAGTAGCTAAATTGAAATCTGTTAAGAGAAATTTTGAAAATTTACAAATGAATGATTCGGAGTCTATAGACCAGTTTATGGGTCAAGTATTGAATATTGTGAATCAAATTAGATCTAATGGAGAAACAATAATAGATCAAAAGATCATAGAAAAAATTCTCAAGAGTTTAGCCAACAAATTTGATACAATAGTTGTAGCTATTGAGGAAACCAAGGATATGAAACAATTATCATTAGATGAATTAATGAGATCTTTGTTAACACATAAATCCAAAATGAATAAGAATAAAAATACTTCTTTTGAGAATGCTTTCAAGTCTCAGGTATCATTTGGCAAAGGAACAAGAAGAGAAAGGTCAAACTTCAAAAGGAAGAGGTAGAGGGAAAAATGGAAGGAATAATCTAGATCAAGGTGAAAACAATAATCAAAACTACAACAATAAAGGATGTGGTAACATACACTTCCACTAAAATTCATAGAGGTTTGATAAATCTAACATTCAGTGTTATTACTACAAAAAATATGGACATTATGCAAGTGAATGTGGAAAGAAACAAGGAGATGTGGAAAAGTAGAATGCTAATTACAAAAATGAATCTAATTCTAATTTTGGAAGCTTATTGCTCACTTGTCATGTTTCTCAAGAAAATGCTAGAGATATTTAGCTTTTAGATAGTGGATGCAGTAACCATATGACAAGGTAAAGAATTGTTTGCTAGTCTTGATGATTCCATAAAATCTAAAGTGAAATTAGGAAATCATAATAAAGTGGATGTAATGGGTAAAAGAGTAATAAATGTTTTGAAAAAAAATGGTGAAAGAAGATTTATTTTTGATGTCTATTTTGTATCTAGACTAAAGCATAATCATATGAGTGTTGGATAGTGAATATAGAAAGGTTACATAGTATCTTTTATTGATAATGTTTACACAATACTAGACAAATTTCCAAATGACAGGTTGATAGAAAAGGTGGAGATGACCAAGAATCAGATGTTCCCTTTTTGAATTTAGTGCATCCAAGGAGAAGAGGAAGCCCATTTCAAACCCATGCATCTAGACCAATCATGACTATGTCATTTAAGGTATGGACATTTACATTTTAGAGGTTTGAATTTGTTACAAAAGAAAAATATGGTGAAGGGATTACCACCAATAGAGCAACCAGGAAGTTCATTTGAGAGTTGCATTCTGATAAAACAACATAGAGAGAGATTTCCAATAGGAGCTTCATATAGAGCAAGGGTATTATTGGAGCTAGTTCATAGTGATTTATGTGGACCAATGTAAATTCCATTATTTGGTGGTAGTTCTTATTTTCTAAACTTCATTGATGATTTTAGCAAAAAGACTTGGATATATTTTTTCAAGGAAAACTCTGAAGCCTTTAAAAAATTTAAAGAATTCAATGCTATGGTTGAAAAGTAGAGTGGCCTTTACATCAAGGTACTTAGATCAGATAGAGGAGGTGCATATATGTCTAATGAATTTCAAGATTTTTGTAGATATCATGGCATTAAAAGGAAACTAAATACAAGGTACACATCACATCAGAATGGTGTAGCGGAAAGGAAGAGTAGAACAATCACGAAGATGGCTAGAAGCATGTTGAAGGCTAAACATTTGTCAAATGAATATTGGACAGAAGCAGTAGCATCTACAGTATATATTATGAATAGAAGCCCAACAAAGAGTGTCAAGAATCAAATTCCACAAGAAGCTTGGACTGGTAAGAAGCATAGTGTACATTATTTTAAAAATTTTGGTTGTATTGCATATTCTCTTATACCATCTAAATTGAGAAGAAAACTTGATGATAGAGGTAAGAAATGCATTTTTATTGGCTATAGTGAAGAATCAAAGGCTTATAAGTTGTATAACCTGATTTCAAAGAAAGTGATTATTATCAGAGACGTAGAATTTAAGGAAGAAGAAGAATGGGATAGAAGCATTGATAGAACCATCAAAATTGGAGCACCAATTCCCCAAAATAAAAAAAAAATCTGAAGAACAAAATTTTCAAAGTGATCAATTCTCTCCACAAGCAAGAACAAGCACTCCAATAAGAACATCGAGGAGCTTAGCACAAGGTAAATCATCTGGTCATGCATGTCATCCTACTCCCAACTCACAAGTAAGTGACGAATCAGATCCAACTCTTGCCACTTTAACATCAAAGTTTAAATATAATAAAATGAGAAACTTGAATGAGATTTATGATTAAGAAGAAGAGAATTTAGATTTGTGTTCAAAAATTTCTTTTTTCTCTCATTAACCTGTGTATTATGGAGAAGAAGTTAATGAGGAACATTGGATAAAAGCAATGGATGAAGAGATGAATGCTATTGAGAGAAATCAAACATGGGATGTAATTAATCTCCCTGAAGGTAAGGATTGCATTGGAGTCAAATGGGTTTATAAGATCAAATTTAATGTAGAAGGGAAGGTTGAAAAGCACAAGGCAAGGTTAGTAGCAAAATGTTTTACACAAGAACATGGAATTGATTATAATGAAACATTTGCTCCAGTTGCTAGACTTGATACTATTAGAATGGTTTTACCAATAGCTGCACAAAGTAATTGGAAAGTATATCAAATGGATGTCAAATTAGCTTTATTGAATGGTTTCCTAGATGAAAAAGTATATGTGAAACAACCACCAGGTTATGAAGTGCATGGACATGAAGAGAAAGTCTATAGATTGAATAAGGCCCTCTATGGTCTCAAGCAAGCACCAAGAGTATGGTAAAGCAAGATTGATTCATACATGACAAACAATGGATTTAGCAAAAACAATAGTGAGCCTACATTGTATACAAATATTAACAAAGAATGTCAGATTTTGATTGTGTGTTTGTATGTTGATGATTTGATTTTCACTAAAAATTTGTCTGTAGACATATTTAAATCAACAATGAAGAAAGAATTTGAAATGACAGATTTGGGATTAATGAAGTATTTTTTGGGCATTGAAGTTGTACAATCAGAGAAGGGAATTTATAAATGTCAAACTAAATATGCAAAGGATGTGTTAAGGAGGTTTAAGATATTGAATTGTAAATCAACACCTACACCAGTTGCTACAGGGACCAAAACTAGCAAAGAAGACAAAGGGCCTAATGTTGATTCTACAACATTCAAAAGATTAATTGGTAGTTTAATGTATCTTACATCTACAAGACCAGATATCATGTATGGGGTCAGCTTAATCTCTAGATTCATTGAGTCACTAAAAGACTCACATTGGCAAGTTGGAAAGAGGATATTGAGATATGTGGCAGAAACAACAAAATATGGAATTTTATATTCCACAACTAATGATTTTGGTTTGATTGGTTATACTGATTGTGATTTTGCAGGTAGCATTGATGACAGGAAGAGTATTTCTGGACATGCCTTTTATTTTGGAACATCTGTGGTCACATGGGCATCCAAAAAGCAACCCATTGTGACACTTTCATCCGCTAAAGTAGAGTATGTAGCAGCCACATCAGCAGCATGTCAAGCAATTTGGATGAGGAGAGTATTGACAGATTTATTGCAAGCATAGAAGGAGTCAACACCAATCTTTTGTGACAACAAATCAGCAATTGCATTTTTTAAAAATCATGCTTTTCACAAGAGGGGCAAGCACATTGATACAAGATTTTATTTTATCAGAGAGTTAGTGAACAATGGAGAAATTCATTTGGAGTTTTACATATCTGAAAACCAATTGGCAAATATATTCACAAAGGCATTACCAAAGAAGAGTTCTGATTATCTAAAACAAAATTTAAGCGTTGTAAATGTTGAAGTAGTTAGTGGTAGAAATTAAGGGGGAGTGTTAGAACTACAGTTCTAATTTCTACTTCGCATGGTTAGACTCCATCATGCAAGCATTTTGCATGAACATTAGTTGTAGTTAAAACAGTTTGCATGAACATTAGTCTCAGTTACAGCAGTTTAAACATTAGTTTAGTTTTCAATTTAGTTTATTTTTAATTCTATATATGTAGATCTTGATCGCTGTTTTTAAAACAGAGAATTTAAAAAAAAAGATTCAATAACAAAATTTGTTATCGCTGTAGCAAGAAGGTCTGTGTATATTATTTTCTATTATTGTTATTTTTCTCTGCGCTCACACTTTCGATTTAAACTATTAATTATTTAACACTTGACAAAGAATGACCAAAAAAATTGAACTAAATGATAATTAAATAAGGGAATTAAATAAAACCATCTTACATCTATTAAAAAAAATTAAATTTTGAAAATATATCTATAAAAATAAATAAATAAATAATCAAATAACTCTAAACTAAACTATACGCAAAATCCAAGAACATGACACACGCAGAAGATGATTTATGAATTTAATGCATATAAGCAAAATTTCGTAAACCCCATAAACGTATCCTTGGAATTTTTCTTAGTGTCGAGTACGGTAAAAATACAAAAAATAAACACTTTGGAAAAGAAATCATTTTAATCACCTACTGTCGTGGCTTTTGTGCGTGGCACGACTCTCGTAAACTATAGAAAAAGTTCTGAGACCATTAAATAAAGCAAATCAACTTTTTATTGACAAAAGCAACTGAAGGATTGAGATCAAAATAGTCTGGCCTGCGAACTTTTCAGTGATGGATGCCATGTTGTGTCTTCTAGCGAGAATGATGGTGTCCTCAGAAAATGGCCGTATGGTGGAGTTGACATCCATACAAATCTGTAGCGAGTTTCACAACGAGGGTATTAAATATTAAAAAATCAGAGCTAAGTGCAGCTTTTATTGCAATCAATTATAATTGTTTCCTAGGCCAGCTGTTGTTTGTATGCTTCATTAATGCATTAATGACTAGTTATTAACGATGGTATGCATTTTAAGCGTTATAATTTTTCATTTAATATTTATAGAGTATTTCAAAATACAAGAATTTGTTAATGAAAAATGAATTCATAAGTTCCTGACCTTAGCAATAGCTAATAAAAGTTAAATCGGTTCAACATAACGCTGGCCGGTCGCACAATTACACAAAACTTATGTCTCAATTATTTATATTTATATATATGTATGGGGGATCAAATTCCCGTGTGTATCTAATAGAAAAATTTGTTTATAATTAGATGTATTTTATCATTAGCAGTTACCTTATAGGTATAAGTTATGTTAATTTGTATTTAATTTTTAATTTTAGTAAAATGAAGTTTTGTAAAGTAAAAGAGTGTAAATAAATAGTTATGTATCATTTAAATTTTGATAATTGATTTTATTTTATATTTTGTACATAAAGAATTAAGAAAAAATATTTTGATATTTTTCGTAGAGTTGATGGTGGAAAATGGATTTGTGTATTTTTTCATATAACATGGTAATGCGTTGTGTAGAGAGGAGATGTTTTATTTCATAGTGACCCTGAGAAATGATAAAGTGGTGGGAAATGGTAAGACCATACATAACATGCCGGATGTGAAAGATGTTAATGTGAACTGGTAATGAATTAGAATACTATGAAGATAGTAAAATTATCAATAGACAAAAACTCTGAATAATAACTAGTATTGATTCATATTGAATAACTCAAACATTATAAATCATATATAAATGAGCATCAATTTAGAATTTGAGTTGATATGCAAAATTTGGAACTATAAAAATAAATAAAAATCGACCTATTGTTTTTAGTAAGTTTTACATGCAAGCGTGTGCAGTTATAAAAATATGTAAAAATAAACTAAATTGAGAAATTAACCTATCAGATAAATTTCAACTGACGTTCACCTTCGTATAAAAAAATATATATCTTTTTAATTTAGAAAAACCCTGAAAATATTTGTAAATGACAATTTTGGACTCTCAAATGGTCATATTTGACCTTTGAAAAATATTAAAAAAAATTCATAATCAAAAGGGTCAGTTATGGTTACATTGAAAATTTTGATCTGATCATTTTTTGTGAAGATGGGCTCAAATGGAACTACAGATCCAAAGTTATTGCCTCTAAAAGTTCAACCTCTTTTTATGCATCATTCTCCTCGAGGTGAAAATGACATAGCTCCTGTGAGTTGCTTTGATTGTATTGTTTTCATTTATTCATATCAATCTTCTTTAGCTCCTATTTTTTAATCCAAGTGTTGTCTTCCTTCTCTAATCCTTCCCATTGTACCAAACACATGTCATAACTTTCTTGTGTTGTGTTTATTATCTTCTTATCTAGAACCTACATTATCTTTTCCTTCTTCTTCTTTGTCACCTATTTCTTTCAATCTATTTATTCATGTTCTTCACCTTCACCATCTTCTCCATGGAAATCATATAAATTTAAACTATTAAATACTAGAGAGATATACAAATTATGTGGTAAACTCACCACATAAGCATTGTCATTGATTTTCTTCATAATTTTGTATGGTCTAATTTTCTTGTACTTCAACTTGTTATATGTGCCTTTAAAAAATCTCTTTCCTCAAGTAAACCATCACTAAATCTCTTTTTTCAAATATTTTTGATGTTTTTATAACATCTATTATTTCTTTATATTTTTTTATTTTTTTATTAAAAATTTCTTCATACTTCTTATAACTATTGTATATGTTATGAAAATGCTTCTGTATCATCACTAACTAGTTCCACAATTGGTAACTATACCAAATCTAAAGCACTCATAGAATTTCTCCCATAAACAATCTATAATACTAATTTATCTATTGATTTATTCACCAATGGAGTATATGCAAACTCATGTTGTGATAAAGCCAAGTCCCATTGCTTGGGCTTCTCTCCAATTATAAATCTCAATAAACTTTCCAATATCTTATTTACAATTTATGTCTATACATCTATATGGAAGTGTTATGTACTATTGAATTGTACCTTAGTCTCCATTTTTCTCTACAAAGCCCTCCAAAAATGATTTATAAACTTTGTTTGCTTATTTGATGTAATAGTTTTTTGAATACCATGCCATCTCACAATATCCTTAAAAAATAGATCTACAACTCTAATGGTATCATTGGTTTTCTTCAATGTAATAAAATAAAATATCTTATAAAGCTTATGAACAAAAACAAAAATTAAATCATTACCTCTCTGTGTTTGGTAATTCCAACATAAAATCGATATTCAAATATGTCCATGGTCCCTTTGTAATCAATATTAATATATATAGCATTGTATTTTATGCATGCACTATTTCCAACTAACATACCCTGCATCTTAAAACATATCTTGTCAAATCTCTCTTCATTTTTGGTGAAAATACTTCTCTTCTAATAAAACTATTATAATTTTCCTACAATTTAATATCTATCATAACCACCACTATGTAGCTATCGTATTATATTGTCTCTTAGAGACACAATTAGAATACATAATTATTTTTCTTTAAAATAGATAACCATCATACATAATACACTTTTCATAAACATTAATTATATCACTTGTTAAGGGATTCCTGCATTGGTCAACTATCTTACCAAAATCTAGATCAGTATCGTATACGCATTTAATAAATTTAAATCTAATTACTTCACTCATAATAGTAATTATCAACCTTAATCACATGTTTAAAGCATCAGTGACATGATTTTGTTTTCCTAATTTATTCTTCAACATAAAAGTATAACCCTTCAATAAACACACCTAATTTGCATGCCTACTATTTTACTTTTTTTGAGTGTTCACTTACTTTGAAGCCTCATGATTGGTAAATAAAATAAACTCATTATATGCTACATAATGCTTACAATGTCTTAATGGTTTTACAATGTCATAAAATTCAACATCACATATAATACATTATTCTTATCTGATTCAGTTTATCACTAAAATATTGGCTTCCCTTATTGACTCAACACAACGCCAATTCCTAAAAATGAAGCTTCAAATCAACTCCAAATAATTTTCTAAAATATGGTAATGATAAAATAGGTTTTGTTTATAATTTTATTATTTAACAACTCAAAGTTTCTTTTTGCTACCCTTGTCCATGAAAATTATTTTCCTCTCATGTAATTTTTTATTCGTGCAATAAAAATAGTAATTTTTTTTAAATATATTTTTAAAAATTTATTTAATGATGTAAATTTCTTACCTATGTGACAATATATGGGATAAGCCACTCAAAAATCATCTTTAATTTTTATTCATCTGCTATTACATCATCTACTAAAACTATAAATCCTAAGACTACCAAACTATTCTACATAAACATGTACTTCAAATTCACATAGATCTTTTCTTCTCTTAATAAATCTAATACCATTCTCAAATGTTGTAAGTGTTTTTGTTTAATCTTGATGAATATTAAAATATCATCAAAATAAACTACCACAAACTTATCATTGTATTTTCATAGAACTATGTTCATCATTGTCATAAATGTGTTAGATGTATTAGATAATCTAAATGGCATCACCATCCACTCATATAAACCATCTCCTTGAATTTTTTTTTCATTCATTTCCTTCATGAATTTGAATTTGAGAGTATCCACTCCTTAGATTCTTGAAAGAATATCCATTATATCATCTAAAAGAGGTATAAAAAATCTATACTTGATTTTAATTTTATTAATTACTCTAGATATACACACACATCCTCCACCCTCCATTTTTCTTTGGAGTTATCAATGATGGTGTTGCACATGGACTCATGCTCTCTCTTACTACACCTTTTTTAATGAATTCATTAATCTACTTATTCAATTATACATATTATGTTGGAATCATCCTATAAGTTGTTTGATTGGGTAGAGTTAATACTAGAATCAAATAAATATAGCGTTAAATATTTCTTTTTTATGGTAAACCATCTAGTAAATCATTAGGTATAAAATTTGCTTATTCTTTCAACACTGCTTCTGCTTATGTTGATATTTGTAACATTTTTAAGTCTTCTTTCTTCACTATTAATGCATAACATTAACATGTCATCTATACATATTTGATAAATTATTTTGTAATCAACATGATTTTAGCTTGTCATTCTTAATTTAAGAGGTAATAAAACTAACTTCATACCACCTTTCCAAAAACTATACGTGTTTTTTGCTCAATCATGAATTAATTTTATATCAAATTATCATTGCCTTCCCAATAATACATAACATGCATCCATTGATATTACATCACACCATTTTCATCCTTTAATGTTTTACCTATTGAAACTTTATTAATCACCTTTTATCTTTTATAACTTCATTCCCTTTCCTTAACTATGAAATCACATACAAATAAGGATGATTTTCACACTGCAATCCTAGTTTTTCAATCATATACTTAGAAACAATATTTTTACAACTTCCACTATCTATTCTTACCTTGAATATTTTGTGTCCTGAAGTATACCTTGTTCAAAAAATATTTGTTTAGAACCATATATCACCATCTTATTTATTCTACACATGTTCTTTCTTTGGATCAATCATTGTTCTTCTCATATGATATTTTATTTAATATCTATTGTTTCAGTTTCAATATCTTACTCTTTTCTTTAGCTTCAACTAAATTCACTCTTGGGTGATCTTCTTCACTCCTTTATTGATATGCATAGTGTGGACACTCAAACACTCTATGGCCTTCTTATCCACATCTTTAACAAGTATAAGACAAATATTAATTTTTATACCATCCTTTACCACCATAATAGGTTTGTCCTCTCTAAAATAGTCATCCTATTTGCTAGTTTTGAAACCCCTACCTATTATCTTCTTATCTTTCTAGACTATGTGATGATTCTGCTCTAGTAGTATTAAACCTACCTCTACTTGCATTAAATCCACTTCATATCCTTATAGGAGGGGATTTTCCTCTCCTTGGACCAATAAATGTTCTTCTGAAATGCTATCTATTTTGTTTCTCTTCTACTTTAAAAATTAATTGATAATATTCTTCCATGTAAAGTATTCTATGCATGCCTAATTCATTTTGAATAGAAAATTTTAAGCCATTTACATACCTTTCACCCATCTTCTCTTTTGTCTCATCATGATCCATGCATATAAATAGATTATAAAAATCATCTGTATAATTTTATATACTCTGATTCTTTTGACTCAAATTTTAAAATATTTTGTATAGTGTTTATACGTAATTAATAGGGATAAATTTATCTATCATCTTCTTCATATATTCTTAAGAATTGATCTTATCTTTACTTTTTCTCTATCTTTCTTTATGATGGTGATCCCACCAAATCATTGCATGACCCTTCAATTTAGGCATGCAAACCTTACCTTATTTTCTTCTCTCATGTATCTATATTCAAAAAGCTTCTCCATGTTCTTTATCCAATCTATCAATTGCTCTGGTTTTAAACATCCACCATAATCTACAAAATCAATCTTGATTTCTTCATTATTTCCTTTCAAATCTCTAACCATCCTCTTTTCCATTTATGGAAGTTGTTATTGCTACTACTCTTGTAGAATTTCTTCTTTGTGATATATGTCATCTTCTACAACATCTCCTACTCTCCTTTGTCTTTAATTCACAACAATCTAAGTTAATTATTCTACTTCCCTATGCAACTCCTGCATAGTATGGTTCATCTATGTGATTCATCCTCATCTTCTCACCATCTTTTAATATCAAAGATTTGAAATTGCTCTAATACTAAATAATAAACTAAAATACTATCAAGACAATAAAGTTACTCATAGGCAAAGATTCTGAAAACTAACCAATATTGATTTCTATTCAATGCTTTAAATAATTTAAAACCACGCATAAATAAACCTCAACTTATAATTTGAGTTGGGATTCAAAATTCAAAACTTTAAAAATAAATAAAACTCGACTTATTATTTTTAGTGGTTGTTATTTTTAGTCAGTTTCACATGCAAACGTGCACAACTCTAAAAGTCTCTAAAAATAAACTAAACTCTAAAATAAATCTATCAGATCAATTTCAATTGAAATTCAAGTTCGATTACTAAATAGATAATTTATAAATTTAGAAACAACTTGAAAATAATTTTAGACTGCAATTTTAGACCCTCTTATGGTCATGTTTGGCCACCAAAAACATAAAAAAATGTCCCTTAATTTGAAGGGCCAATTAAGACTGCATTGAAATTTTTGATCCAGTCGTTTTGGCATGAAGATGAGCTCAAACAAAGCTATAGATCAAAAGTTATGGCCTTTAGAAATTCAACATCTTTTTTTGCATCAACTGGTTGGTGATTGTGAAGGGAAATGATAAAGTATTTTAATGATAAATTTGAGAAATCCTAAACAATACATATATAAAGTTTAATGACATGTCACATTTATAAATATGATTTGTAGCTTCGATCAAATTGTTTCAAGTACCCAATATATAATTATAAATGTTATAAATATTATTAATATATATTATTATATATAAATATGTTATAATATTATTAGATATTATATGATAATAATATGTAATATTATAATTAATTATATAATATTAAATTAATGAGATGAAAAATATAGATCACTCCAAATTCTCTAATAATCTATATTTTGACATTAATCACATTCGATAAAATCATTAAATAATATCATATCATGTTAGACAAGATTCTATTTGTTGGTACGTAAGATGCTCGTATTTTGAAATCTAATAATAAAGGAGCCAAGCGTTATGCTCATTTGTAAAAGATAATTGCATATTTGTCACAAACAAAATTACATGTAAATATTAAAACATTATAAATATTAAATTTTACAGATGCTGAAAAACTTGAAACCGATCATGGGATAAAATTGTAAAATTACAGTGGAATCTGCAAAATAAATTATAGATCTTGCTGGAAAAAGCAGTATTAAATTGATAACTTGCAGAAAAAAAACAGAGAAGAAAAAAAACAGAGAAGAGAAAAAAACAGAGCAGCTTGTTGAAAAACAAACTTAGAATTTTTCATTATCTCCAAAGATGCGTTCATCTTACATTATGTAAACATCCTTTTTTAGCTTAACTCACGCACATGAGCTTAACTCAGGCAAATACAATAGTTAGAGAGAATTTGTTAGCATGCACAGCAGAGTTAAGTAGGCGTAAGAGGCATAAATAATAGAGCATCTGTTATTCATGCACACAGAGTTAACCGGCGCAAGAGGAAATAGTAAACTGTGGAGATAACTGGGAATAAGCGGAGATAACTAGGAATAAGCGCTAACACCCCCCCTTAAGTCTAACTAAGGAGACAAAAAAAAAAGAGGAAAGAGGGAAAACCCTGTGGGAATAAAACCCCCCCTCAAAAGTACACTAAGTGTGCATGGCAGCTACTGTGTTGCAGTGTTCTTCACACCAAGAAGGTCTCATAGAAAATGAAACTTTTGCTCAGTGAATGTCTTCGTGAAGATGTCAGCAATCTGTTCAGAAGTGGCACGGTACTGCAAGTCGATGACTCCATCATGTATCAATTCGCGGATGAAGTGCATGTGGATCTCAATGTGTTTGGTCCATTGCCATTGTATGGGATCTCTACAAACCTTCAGTGTACTTTGATTGTCACACCAAATGACAGTCGGATGATGAAAGAGGATACCAAGCTCAGTTAGGAAGTGTTGCAGCCAAATGACTTGAATGGTAGCGTTGACTGCACCTCTATATTCAGCCTCTGTTGATGATAAAGCAATGGTAGATTGCTTCTTACTTGACCAACAAATGGGCCCTGATCCCAAACTAAGAACATATCCTGAAGTGGACTTGCGATCAATGTTATCACCAGCCTAGTCAGAATCAGTGTAACCAATGAGATCCAAAGTACAACTTGCTGAATAATGAATCCCATAGCAAATGGTTCCCTGGACATAGCGAAGTATACGCTTGGTAGCCTTCCAATGTAGCTCATGCGGCTCTTGCATGTATCTAGAAACAACCCCCACTGCATATGAGAGATCTGGACGAGTGTGAGTGAGATAAAGAAGACTCCCCACAAGTTGACGGTAGCGTGTGCAATCAACCAATGGTGTATCCTTGCCATCTTCAAGCTTGACCCCTGATAGGAAAGGTGTGACAGCTAACTTGCAGTCAGTCATGTGAAACCGAACCAAGAGATCTCGTGCATACTTGGATTGAGCAACTGTGATTCCTGATTGATTCTAGCTGATTTCAAGGCCAAGAAAAAAATGTAGGAGACCCATGTCTGTCATAGAAAATCTATCATGCAAAATAGTTTTAATTGTTGTAATGGCGGTGGGTGAATCACCTGTTATTAGTAGATCATCTACATAGAGTACTATGAGCAACAAAGAATCAGATGTTCTTAGCATATAAACATTTGGATCAGATTTGCATCGTATGAAATTTTGAGATAGAAGATAAGAATCCATTTTAGCATACCAAGCTCTAGGTGCCTGCTTGAGGCCATAGAGTGACTTCTTGAGTTTACATACCAATGAGGAATCTTGTATATACCCTTGTGGCTGCTCCATGTAGATCTCCTCCTCAAGATCACCGTGAAGAAATGCATTCTTCACATCCATGTGATGAACCTCCCACCTTCTTGATGCTGCAATGGCAAGAGCCAATCGAATGGAGTCCATTTTTGCCACTGGAGCAAAAGTCTCATCATAGTCAATGCCATGAACTTGTTGAAAACCTTTGGCGACCAACCGTGCTTTGTATCTGCTCACATGTCCATCTGCTGATTTCTTTGTCCTATAGATCCATTTACATCTGACAAGCTTGCGATTGGAAGGAAGTGGAACCAAATCCCAAGTTTGGTTTACAATGAGGGAGTTGTACTCCTCATCCATGGCTGCTTCCCAAAGCGGATTCCCTGTAGCTTCTGCATAAGTTTGAGGGTTAGATGCTAGAACCACATAAGCATGCATCGGCATGATGGGCTCGGTAGCTGAGAGTGCATGAGGAACTTCATATATATCAGCTAAGCTCCTTGTTCTTTGATTTTCCACATGGGATACTGAATCATCACTAGAATCCAAATCAAGGATTGGTTGTGGATCAGCATATGCATGCTCATGTTCCTCTAAATCAGATTCAGAAATATCTGAAATAAGATCAGAATGATTGCATGTATCTCTAAGATTTGTAAGATGAGGAAGTATAGAGGTGGTGGCATGTTGTACCTGAGATGCATGTGGAAGATTTTCATCAAAGTAGACACTCCTTTCAATGAAGAGTGTTTCTGTGGAAAGATCTAGTAGTCTGTATCCCTTTACACCATCTGGATATCCAACAAAGATGCATTCTTTGCTTTGAGGCTCCAAAGCCTTCCTCTTATCTGCAGGAATGCGTGCCCAAGCACGAGATCCAAAGATGCGAAAATGTGTGACTTCTGGTTGCTTGCCTCTCCATGCTTCAAAAGGTGTTTGTCCTGTGACAGATTTATGAAAAGATCTGTTTTGTATGTATGAAGCACAGTTGATTGCTTCAGCCCACAATTTGGAGGGAAGGGACCTAGCATGCAACATGCAGCTAGCCATCTTTTTCAAAGATCGGTTCTTTCTCTCAGCGACCCCATTTTGTTGTGGAGTGTATGGAACTGTGTTCTGCAATTGTATTCCTGCTTCATCACAAAGATGTTGGACATCATTGTTGACATACTCCCCTCCATTATCTGTGCGGAGGATCTTGATCATTTTTTCAGACTGCTTCTCTACATGGGCTTTGAAAATCTTGAGATTCTCAAACACCTCAGATTTGAATTTGAGAAAATACACCCATGTGTATCTTGTGTAATCATCAATGAATGTTAACACATATCTGGCTTTGCTCATGGAAGGTTCAGGAAATGGACCCATAAGATCGCTGTGAACAAGCTCTAAAGGAGAAGACTCTCTCCATGCACTCCCCTTTGGAAACTTTTCTTGTGGATGCTTTCCAAGAGCACATCCTTCACAAATTCCATCAGAAAAGTCTATGGCTGGCAAGCCTATAACCATTCCCTGTTTGTTAAGTTGCTACATGTATCTAAAATTTAAATGACCAAATCTTTCATGCCAGATTCTACTTTCATCATTTGCATGTGTTAGAAGTAAAGTAGAATCTGAATTAGCAACAAAATCAGAAAAAGTGTACAGATGAGAGTGATGATTTGCCTTACCAACAACAATTTTGGAGTTGTCTTGCATGTCAAATATGGTCACCGAATCAGGGGTGAATTCAACTCTCCTACCAGTTCCAGTATGTGTCATTTGATACACAGAAAGAAGATTAACAGAAAGATTTGGAATATGTAAGACATTCTCAAAACTTCCAATTCCAACCTCTACCCTCCCTATTCCAGTTGCCTCTACAGGAGAACTGTCTCCCATGAGAATAGGAGAACTAGAATATGGTTTCAAAGAAGAAAGAGCTTCTTTTGTGGCTGCCATGTGGTGTGAAGCTCCAGAGTCTATGATCCATGCATCTGAAGAAGAATGAATAGCAATCAATGCATGAGCATTGTCTCTTATTTCAGGTGCTTTTTCTTCCTGCTTCTTCTTGGCACTCTCAGGGATAAGGCTACCAAGATTATGTTGTTGAAGTGTCTGAGCCATGAGATCAATGGTCTTCTTCATGCATGATGATTCTGGATGGTACCCACGGTTGCAATAGCTGCACTTTGATTTGCCCTTTTTGTCCTTTTCTTTTGAGCCAGTAGATCCATCTGGAGGTTTGGGATTGCCTTCCTTTCTTGGATATGAATCCTTTTTTTCTTTGCCTTTGAATTGCTGGTTGGATTTGGAATTGTTCTTCCCATTTGCATGCACAACAAGTGCATGAGCTTTGGAGTTTTTCAATGTGCCCATCTTTATAAGCTTATCCTACTCATGTACTAGAGACTCAATGAAGGTATCCAGCGTGGGCATCTTCCAAGTTGCTCCTGTTGTGAGCCTAACTGTGTGGAAAGCAGAGACAAATACTGCATACTCTGGACCCAACTTTGATAGAATAGAAAGGATTAATTTGCTTTCTTCCTTGGATTTGTCAATACCAGATCCTTTGAGCTGAAGCAATAAGGCCTTGAACTTTGTGAAGAAATCTTGAAGATTATCAAAAATCCTTGGATCTAATGAGTTGAGCTCATTTTCAAGGATATGACCCCGCATTTCATCTTGCTTTCCAAAAAGAGTCTCCAATGTATTCCAAACTTGGTTTGGAGTTGTACATGCCTCAACATGAAACAACAATTCTGGAGAGATGGATAAGCATAGCAAACCAAATGCTTCATCCATGCGGTTGAAGTATTTGGATTTTTCAACTGCTGGATTGGGTTCAATTTCTGTATTCATAACTATCCAATAGAGGCCTCTACTTCTGAGCTGAAGTAGAATCTTTGGCTTCCAATCAAATAGTTGTATGGTGTGAGAATGGCAGAGGGTGAACATTCCATTTTTCAGCTCTGATCTTCTATATCTGCAAAAAAAAAATACTGTACTTCTTTTAGGCAACAAGGCTCTGATACCATGTAAAATTGCAGTGGAATCTGCAAAATAAATTATAGATCTTGCTGGAAAAAGCAGTATTAAATTGATAACTTGCAGAAAAAAAACAGAGAAGAAAAAAAACAGAGAAGAGAAAAAAACAGAGCAGCTTGTTGAAAAACAAACTTAGAATTTTTCATTATCTCCAAAGATGCGTTCATCTTACATTATGTAAACATCCTTTGTTAGCTTAACTCACGCACATGAGCTTAACTCAGGGCAATACAACAGTTAGAGAGCATTTGTTAGCATGCACAACAGAGTTAACTAGGCGTAAGAGGCATAAATAACAGAGCATCTGTTATTCATGCACACAGAGTTAACCGGCGCAAGAGGAAAGAGTAAACTGCGGAGATAACTGGGAATAAGCGGAGATAACTAGGAATAAGCGCTAACAAAAATCACCACGTCTATAGCACTTCCGAAAGGTTTTGAATGGCGAGTTGAAATAGGTTTGGTTTTCTTCGACATTTCGACATTTTGTATCCATTTCGGTCGTTCCATTCTTGCATTACAACATGCAATCCATTTCAGATGTCTCTCTGCCACGAATCCATTTCCCTAAATTATTATCCAAAAAAAGCTAGACCCAATACCCTGTTCATGTATAACTTTGTGTCATTAGTTGTTTTTATATATGCAAGTCCATCTGTTATTGTTTGCTGTTATTGTTTTGATATATGCCCGTCTGTCTATGATAGCGATATTTCTCACTGCAAAATGAGTTTTGACGTAACTTATCAAGTTTTCAGACATAATTCTGATTCTATTTATAATGGAATACCTTGTTCGTACATTTAATAACAGTGAAGAGTATTTAAATTTTCAGAAACTTAGATTCTGTGTGTTTTATAAGTAGTATGAAATCCTAAGATTTTCCAATGTCCCTTATGGTTTTTAAAAAACTCTAGTTGTGTATTGAGATAGAAAGCTGGACACTATATACGATAAAATTTGTTAAGATCTGAACTGCCTTCAGTTAGTTGTATTATGTAATTAATTGAATTGGTTTGTTTTATGGTCTGGTCGAGTCACTTTTCGCTCATGATAGGATGACTACCGGCTGCCCAAACTGTATTTGAATCATGTATACTCATTAAAGAGATTATGCAATAGCCATGAGGTAGTCTTTGTTCCCACTCAAACTCGGTTAACCATAATAGAGATTTAGAAAATAGTTGTAATTTAACCCTTAATACCAAATAGACGACGATAAAAAGCCTAAATTGATGTTTATGAACAAACAATAAAATTAATTATACTATGTTTTTAAAATTGTAATGTCACTTGAGATAACCAAAGCCACAAGTGATTTCTAGTTGTGTTGGTTTTATGACCGTCACGGTTGGTGGTTTGTTGTGTCGCTTGCAACCTAGACACGTTAGTGGTTTGCAAATAGTAAGAGTTTCCCACAATTGATTCCCAATCTAATTACCACTAATGGTTAATATTAACCATTGTTAATTGAGATTGGAGATTTTAACTTGTGACATTGATTTGGTCTATTTGTGTTCTTTATATATGTGAGTTACGATTATAAATTTATTAGGTTAAAAACATATTATTGTTTTAGTTTTAGGTTGCAAGAATTAAAATAAATAGTTATAATAAATATTCGCATATGAGATAGAATTATAATATGAGTTAATTTTTTAAAGACCAAAAAAATATTATGCCTCTTTAAATATCATAACTTTTTTTAAGGTATAACAAATATAAATTATGGTCGAAAAAAAATATGGAGTCTATTTTATTTATAGAGCTCCCAATTTTTAGTGTGATATATTATTCAGATGATAAAAAGATTTATAAGCCTTGATTATTTTACTTAATGTTTATTAATTATTAGTCTTGAACGGTACTCTATAGTCTTGAAGGGTACTCTATAACCTTCAATTTACTTTAATTAGTGATCATTTCTTGTTATTTTGACCAAATAAAATATATTGATTTATATGGTAGGTAATATATAAACATTTAATTTAGGCAAGTTATTATTTGTTTAATTAATAGTTTAAAATAATATTATTTTCTATTCTTGATTGGCTAAAATATTTGGACGTTATTGTAAACCTCACGTAGGCCAAGGCACTTATTTGTTTTATTGTTAGCAGTGATGGTTTTTATTTACAGAGATGGGCGGTGCACCTGCTCCAAGCATTAAGCTCCGAACAAGAGGGGAAACATTACCAGCTCTCTCGATCTTTTTCCGTCCTCCTCCACTTGTATCCACACGAGAGCCATTCCTATCAACCTACTTGGCAATGTGACCAACATCTATAACAATGATGCAAAACATGTATTTAATAGATCTATGTGGCATCATTAAAAATATTGTCCTCTAGGAATGACGAAATATCCCTATTTTCACGCTGGAAGAGGAACAATCGAAACAAAATGGCTGCTTCCAATGATTGTTAGCTCACTCATATTGCTGATCCTCATTTACATAATCGTTGTTGACTTTAGTTCATCCTCTGGGCGGATAAAGTCTCCATATTTTCAACTCATTTTATTCAAACAGACAGATGATTCAAACAGGTATTTTGCAGACAAAAATCTCATATAGGAGAGCCCAAACCTCTAATAATAGCCTATCTGATATTTGGAAGAAAGGGAGACACTGGTAGAATGAGAAGATCATTGTAGGCCCTTTACCATAATAGAAACAGATATGTTTTGCATTTCGACGTTGAGGCACCTCCAAGGGAAAGGCTTGAAGTAGCCATGTTTGTTAAATCTGACCCCCATGATTTCTTGTATTCTACAAGTTATGGCAATTTTGCTGAAGGAAAGCAAGGACTGGGATTGGTTCATCAACCTCAGCGATTGGTTTATCCCCTTATCACACAAGATGGTAAGTTCTTTACTGGCTATTAGTGTTGTTAAATTTTTTTTGACATTGGGCCTTTAGATGGGTGCCTCTCATATTGTGATCCGCCATTTATCCATACCATGTGACTGCTAATTTGATGAAACATTGAGGCTGAGCCTATCTGTTGGTCAATAGTAAACTCAAGTTCACATGGCTATGATCTAGCATTGGTCGAAGTTGGTATCACATGTATTTTTTGGCATATGAATCCATTTTAATATGTAGTCTTTGACTATATTTTTCTATAGCTATATTAACTTCTCTATTATGACATGGCTTTTTCGTCTTGTGTTTTTTTTAGTGAGAAGTTAGTGGGGAGTGGCTAGCAGTGATGAGGGAGAATTTAATTAGGGATTTCGTAATGTTATGACTTTGAATTTTTAGAAAATTAATTATGTTTATATATAATTTTAGTCATTTTTTAGAGGGTGTAGATGGATTAGTGACTTTTTTTAACTGAACAAAATGTTCTTATTACATTTTAGGTTTCGTTATCTATATATATATTATTATGCAAATTTAGACTCAATCGACACCTATAATTCCCCCTTAATGACTCTATGTTTGGGCCAGTCTTCTACAACAATTCTACTACAATTATCTTCTTTATAATTTTTGTGCCCTATGAAGGCTTTAGGTGGATGTGGTGATTATTGGCAGTGGAATTTGGGGGCTTAGTGTTGCTAGCCTTCTAGCTGAATGCAGTCAAGATGTTTTGATTTTATAAAGTCATGATCTACATGTAGGAGCAACTCATTAATTTCAAATAAAAGGTTATAATTTTGGACAAAAATCTATAGACTCCATCAACAAATCCTTTGGTTTGTTTTATTTAAGAGTGAATCTCGATCCATAAAATAATCTTCTTTGATGAGATCCATATATTTATACTAACATACTTTATAACAAAAAACTTAGTTATGCATTGCCTTACTAAGGGATTTTTTTGAACTTTATCATGTTACATAAGAGGTTTGGTGGCTATGGCAGGTTTTTTCTCTATGTGGAGCTCTATAAATTTTGTATTCCTTTTAGCTTTTGATGACTTATTATTTATGGATAAACACAAATCAATGTTATTGAGGGAATTTGACTTATATAATGTTTTAAATGCGGTTAAATAACCATCTCCTTGATTGATTTTATTTTAAATTGAAATAAGTTTCATAGTACACCATAAAATTATAAAACTGGGTTTGCAGAGTGTTTATTGTAATGAAAATGAAAAGTTAGATTTTTTTATTCTAATTTTTTCCTTTACTTTGATGCTTAGCCTTTCTTTCTTATAAGCATTTGAAATGTTTATATGTGAAAGGCCATTTAGCTATGTTAACGAGTTCAGTGCTCCAGGAAGGCCTAAGACAGATGTGGTGGTTATTGGCAATTGAATTCCTGAACTTAGTTTTGCTATCCTTTTAGCTAGATATAATCAATATGTTTTGGTTTTAGAAGGTCATGATCTACCTTGAGGAGCATCTCATTCAATCAAAATAAAGGCTAAAAGTTTGACTCAAGGCCATCCCTAATTTTTTATCTTTCATCTTGAGGACCTCAAGCCAATCCTCTTGCATAGGTGATACTCATTAGTTTGCTTTTGTTAATTTTTTTCTTATGTGTAAGCATATATGTTGCCATTTATAATGTCCACCACACTTACATAGATCCACATAGCTCAGTAGGCTGGTTGATGTAAGGTTAGTGTTATGGTGTCTTAACTTATTTTTCCAATGATTATAGTTAAAAAAATCATGTTTCTAGTTTACATGTTTTATTTGTAGGGTGTCCTTAAGGTTTCTTCTGATTTCAAGTTCAATAAGAGCTATTGAAATGTCAATTGAAGGATCAAGTTCTTTATTTTCTAGTTATGCAACATTTTGGAACAAGATAATTAGAAAATATAGTCAACGACTATTGATATGAATGAGAAGCATGAAGTCAAATGAAATATATATGTGATTCAATGTATTATTGAATGCCAGCTAAGCAGTTATTAAAATAATCTCATTTCCTCTTATTTTTAAAAATTATTGGCTTTTTTTTCCTTATTTCTAGTATATATTATTTTTTGCACCTTCCTTATATATGTAAAAGTACATTTTCTACCTTTTTTGAATAGTTAATGTGTTTCAGCCTAAAAAATACAAGGATAGTATCTTTTTTTAGTTTGGTAAAGGAATTTAGCAAATCAAAACATTTTCAGCTTTAACACCTTCATCTTTTGGGCACAAATAATAGGTGTCTACTTGAGTGAATATGTATCTTTTTAATCCATTTATACAAATTTAAAATTATAAAATAGTGGACTATCATAACACATAGGGAATGAACATTTATCTTTTTAATCCATTTATACAAATATAAAATTGTAAAATAGAGGACTGCCATAACACACAAGGAGATTCAAGGTTTAGAATCTCTTTTACTCATTATACCTTGATTTGGCTCTACAAATCCTTTAAAGTGTTCATGATCTAAAATCAATTACAAAAGTATTTTAGGTTTCTTTGATTTATCTGACATTTGCTTTCCATAGGGACGTGATGCTCTGCACCCTTCTTAATCTATAATTTAACACTTGATAGCTAATATAAATATTAAAGAGTTTTCCATTGTTAATTGATCTCGACTATCTTAATTTCATCTTTACAAGGCATGAACAAAGAAATATGGTTGAGTTCCATTTTTTTCAAGAATTACTTTCTTGTTTTGCAAATAATAATTGTGTTATTAGAATCATAACATATCAATTTAATATTTTATGTTTTTTCAATTACATGAGTATATAAAATAATTGCTTTAGATAGTAATTTATGGAAGATAGTTAAAATGGGTTTTAGCTTCTAAGGTGGATGTTACACACTATAGAATAAGATTTGGCTCTAATAATTTGAACATGTATTCAAATGAATTTTATATTCAACTTTAATATTTTAATAAATTTGTATATGTATGTGGGTATGTTGATTTTCAAGAAAATACACAATTTATATTATGCTGTCATAGTGACTGAATTAAGCCAAGTTGCTAATTTCAATGTGACTTAAATGTTTGGCACATTCCAGTCCATTCTAATTACTCATAGGTCAATAGTGTTTTGACATACCTACCAATCAAGGATTATGATGTATTTAGAAGATGCACACTTCATCTTCCTCATAAATTAAATTATTCCAAATCTTTTCTTTCTATGACTAATATATATTAAAAAATATTTGTTATTTTTTTACCATTATTTTATGATTTTAACATGCATGCAAAGATTGGTCTTGAGGAATGTATTATTTTACTTCTTATTTTGGGTGTTTGGGTGTTTTGTTATTCGTATCCTTTTTGTTTTTACCCATCTCATTTTATTCTCTATGGAATTTGTGTCCTTTATAACTTGTTCCTTTGAGAGGTGGTGTCCTTCTGCTCTAATTAATCTATAAACATGTAGATTTCCTAATCTAAAAATTTTACTTATTAGATCCTTATAGATGGATTAGTTTTAATGCCAAAATTTAATTTTAAAAATATAATCAACTAAAAATAATACAATGTAAGTAATAATTAACACTGCACCTAAGTAGATAATAGAGTTTGATAGATGCCTACGTCTCTAGGTTCTCTAAATGATGAACTGATTCATTATAAAAATCTATTTGTGAGTATAAATTTAAAACTTATATAACTATAATTAATACATCATGAATTCAAGTGACAATCAGTCCTTTAGAGACCTAGGCTAGTCTTAGAAAGATTGCATAATATTTTGACATGGGCTCCCTACTTCACACCTTCATATTGACTTCTCTACTTCACCGCTTCTAAGAGCCTCTACATAGAGCTAAGTCAGAATAGGCATCATTCATCAGTTCCATAAAATGATCCTCTTCCATGACCTCCAAGTAGTGCTAACTCATCCAACAGAGATATTATTATAATACTAAGATTAATAACACCTTGTAAGTAATAAAGAATTAGACATTTCATATTCCCATACAATGCTCTACTAGTGCTTTATAAAATGCCTCTCCTCTTTTCCCAAGATTCACGTAATAAACACCAAAATTAGTCTTTCTAAGCCTTTACATATCAATAATAGTAGTAAGAAAAATTAAAATGTCTTTTAATACACTTGTATTTCCTTCACATTCTCACTTAAGGCTTGAAAATTTGAATCAAGCTCGAATGCCTTTGCATGAATTAGGCTTGACTTTGAATTCTTAGAATTCTAATCAAGGTCTCCATCCTAAAATGAACCTCCACCCCATTTATATACTTGTGGAGAGTCCACATTTTGAGGTGTGCATAGTGATCCCATTAAAATATTTGTGAGATTTAACATTATCCCCCCACTTATCCCATATATGGGATTCACCATTATCTATGCCTTTAAATAAGGCTCATATGTGGGATGGATGGAAATAATAATTTATTTAAATGCTCCACATTTTGACTAGTCTATGCCATGTGTCACCTAAGAATTTATCCTCATATCCCTTTCTAATTTTTCTATGTGCCAGCATGTCATTTTTCCATGTTTCCACATCATCACTTTTATCAGGTTTGACCATAACTTTGATTGGCCATAACTTTCACATATGAAATCAAAATTGGTCTGTTCAAAATGCGTAGGAAATCTTGTGATAAGGTTTATGCCATGGAATTGATTTAAAAAATTATAAGACCATAAAATTTTCTAATTTTACCATATTTGACTGCATGTTGACCAAGGTTTGACCAATGATAATTAGAGTATATGATGTTATTTTTTTACATTGTAATAGTTATCTAAAAGCTCTTGATAATCTCTATATGATAGACAACATTTAAATAAAACCAAGTAACATCTAAACATATCCTTTGGATCATGCTTCCCCTATGAGAAGGCTTTTAATCCACCAAAAGTTGAAACATTCATTTTATTGGTACTGCATTTGGTTCTTTGCAATGCCTCATCAAAATCTCTACAATAGACTCTATGGCCTCTAAAAATATTTTTTTTGATATGGGTAGGCTATGCCATTCCTTTCCTATGGAAAATCATAAATTTACTATAAACACAACATCACATAACATTATCAATTTTAAAAAGACATCTCATTGTCAAAGATAAAAGTGTCTAATTGATTCGATGATCTTCCAATGAATAAGCTATCATGTATAGCATGGTCATATCAAAATATTTCTATGTAACGATTGCATTCCCAAAATGGTTAACTGCCTATAACTAAAAAATATCACTTGGTATAACTAAAAAAAATTTATACTCATGTATGGGTATTAAACTACATCCTACGCATTCTATCATTAGATGTAATTTCATAGCTACATTAATTATAATTATCAAGTAGGAACATTGAGCATATCATAAAAAACATGTGTATACTATTGTCAACTTCACAATGGAGTTAATTAAAATGAGAGAAAAATTAATCATGATAAACCTATCATAAGATTATCCTCATTTGGTAACTCAAAAAAAATTTAAACCTAAAATATTGGCTAATTTTCCTTTCATTAATCATCAAAATTCCCAAAGATGCTTTAAAAAATTTGCGTGCTAATCTACAATTTTAGTTATGTAAACATAAAACTAAGGAACCTCTTACCAACCCATTTTATTAAATTATCTTA